>VDFB02027781.1:0-61710 GCA_007258455.2 Sequoia sempervirens | reverse complement strand
AGCACGATTGTGTCACTATTTCAATGGGTGTCGCTGAAAATGAATGCATTGCTATTTGAAATTTGAAAGCATCGGTCTGGTGAGTTTGGGAGTTGTTGTTTTCATTTCACAATATATTAAATATAAAAATGTGTCATCATATTTAATTCAACATTGCTAAAATAAATACACGTCGATGTATCAACTTGCTTGGGCGTCGTTGTTTGTGGTTTGACCATCTCTACAACTTGCAAAACAACATGAACATAGATTTTGAGCTAAAAAACAACTAAATGATTGGTTTTCCCTCCTAGCGCCAGAATGTCGATGTCGATGATACCAGTATGGGCCTAATCATGCTTGATCCATGAAGAATCAAAGCATAATGGAGCCATGGGTATTCGGATCTCAACGAGATCAATCAATGAAAATTGAAAGTACGCATTTTATCAAAAAACATAACTTATCAAACTTATGAAAGCTTTAAAGAAAAACATCTACTCTAATCTATTGAAATTTATCCTGTTGTGGAATTGGTGTCATGTTGATGTGGAATGACGACCCTTTCCCAATCTCATGATTGTGAGCCTGTTTCAATCAATTCTATGGAAGAGAATCAATGAAACCATAGTGATTTTGTGTATGAAAACCTAACTTATGATGAAAATGAACATGATGCAAGCTAGGTTACCATGATTTTATGATAAATATGAACTAATTAAGCTAATGCTAAGCTAATCTAAGATAATTTAAACTAAAATGATGCTAAAAGATGAAAACCCTAATTTATTTACAAACTAAGATGGATGCATGGAAACCATTAATGAAAGCTCTAAGCTATTGTGCAATGAAAAATGAACTAAAATAAGCTAACAATTGATTAAAAGATGAGTGAGTATGTGATAAAATTTAACAACATAAGTTTGCAATAAAAGATGGATCCATTTGGCTATTAATAGTAATTTATTTATAGAAAAGCCAATGAAGATTGAGTAGTTGAGATAAAAAGTCCAATCAACGGTTGAGGATGGAGGAAATGAGAGGCATGGATCATGGATTCTCATCAACGGATGAGAATGCATGATGGAATTTAATCAAGGGCTCACACTTGGTTCAAACAAGCACAATTTTGACCTGCTCACATAGGTCAAAAGTGACTTGCTCAAGAGGTTACAGGGTTTAGCTTGTTGAAGAAGCCAAGTGAGTTGATTAGAGGGGAGAGAATATTCCTTTGGGTGAGGATAAAAAGGGACTTTACAAATTAAAACAAAGTTTTAATTGTGCAAAAGGATAAAGAATATTCCATGGGAATATTCCATTTGATTAGAAGAAAATTAGTTCAATTGCTAATTAAACAAGGTTTAATTTATGCAATTAGGGAATTAGAATATTTAGAATGGTATTTATTAAATTAGATGATTTAGTAAATAGGGGAGTGGAGAAAATGATATTTAATTAAATAAGATGACTTAGGAGATTAAATTAAATATTTTGAATTATTTAATTTAATGAGATGAATTGTTAGTGCGAAAAGAGTTGAATTAACCCAATTTAATTAATTAGGCTAATGGAAAAAAAATGAGACAATTATTTAATTAGCTAGGCTAATTAAATCAATTAAGTGAAAAGAGGATGGATCGAAGAGGAAATGATGTTAATAAACATTTTTCGAGTGTATGATATCGATTAGTACTTTTTTTAGTGTCTACATCAGCTATAGCTAAAGTATCCAATTTTCAGGAGGAGAGGAGTTTCTAGTCAGAGTGGATGTCATTGCAACAAGAAATTAATTCTCCTTGCCATGAGAAAATTTGGATTCTTCCTCACAAGGTACTAAATGTTTGTCTTTGCCTCAGTTGTGGCCTTTAATAGCTTCTTACATAGTTAAATACTTGGCATGTGATGGGAGACAGTCCTTTCTATACACAGTTCATTTCAAATTGTTAAGTCATCTACACCATGGCGAGCATGTAAATGTTCCCAAATTTTTGTACAATTTATTAAAAAGTGTCTTATAAATATAAAAGGAAAAGAAAAAACTCAACATTGTCTCATTTTTGCTTAGTTACATTACTAGTAAAGAAGACCCTTAGGGTTCAGTTTGCAAACATTTCTTGGGAAGATTTTCTTAATTGTAGCGATATCAACAATATCCTTGAAATTCCTAATAAGGAAAATAGAGGCCAATAACAAAGAATGGAATAGCCTATTGTTGTTGCTCCAGAGGAAGAAATTCCCTCTAGTTCCCCTATTGCAAACCTACTCACAACACAAGAGAACCAAAAGGGGAAGGTTTGTAAGGAACTCATCCTGTAGCTTCTACTGAGTATCCCACATCAGAGAGAAAATAGGAAATCCTTATTTCAAAGAGGCCACAAGAGGATAAGAAGAGAAAGCGTGGAGCTTCTTCTGCAACTACAAAGGGGTAGAAGAGGTCCACACAGTCTAAGAGGTGGTCACATCATCTCAGAAATAAATGGCCAATGAGAAGCACAAGTAAAAATCAGAAAGAGGATATTGTTATGATTGAAAACATCCTCACAAAGACTATGCAACTCCATAGGAAGGACTGGGCAACCAAGTTACCTAAAACAATTTGGGCTTACAGGACAACCTAAAAGGCAACAATAGGTTTCACATCATATGAGCTAGTATATGGTAAAAAGGTAGTACTTCCAATTGTTAGTGTGAAAGGGGTACTTTATCTAACTAATTCATTCTTAGCTAGTTCTCCGCTAAAGTCCTCTTCACACTAGCTTAACTTTACATAGGGATAAGGTGGTTGAGTCTTTAATGACATGAGTTGTCACACCTCACAAAATACCAACACTTGTCATAATTTGGTTGAATCTATCTCTCCCTTTGGCCTATATAGCCAAGGCATTTCCTTTGTAATCTCAATTCTCAAGCTAAATATAGCTTTGCATTCTTGAGAGGAATACAACTTTTATTCCTTCTCATATTTTTGGTTTTGTTGTCCTTCAGTCATTAGATTCTTGGATAGGCTAGTTAGCAAGTCTCACATGGTATCAAAGCCAAATTTGAGTGTAAAGATGGATTATTTTTCAAAAAAATTGAGTATGCTCTTCTCTTGCATCCCCAGATGATCTGGAGAATCAAAAAAGTGTGAAAAAAAATTTGTTTCTAGGGGGTTCATACATTGACTTGTTAGTTAAAGGTCTTTTAAAGCTTCCTAGAGATATTCTGAGCTCATCATTGAGTCCAAAGTAGCTGAGACATTTAGATTTGCTCTTTATTTCACCTGAAACAGACACCGGAGGTCAATTCTGCAACAATTTGAAGCGGGAGGTTCATTGCCAGATCCATAAAGTAGCCATCATTTCAAAGCATTTTGGGTCAAATATGTCCCTGCTATCATGCTCAGAAGGCCCGAAAACCATAAAATTGATTATCAAAATGTTGATTTTGGACAAAGTTGCCAAGTGAGACAAAAAAAATGTCTAGAGAGCCATTTGGCCCCATGAACAAATCAATTTAGAAAATAATATTTTTTATTTATATATATATATATATATTTTAAAAAATTGCAAAAAAAAAAAAAATTATTTTAAAAAAATTGATAAAAATTATAAATTCTTTTTAATTCTAGATTTTTTTCCAAAAGAATATATATATTTTGATTTGTGTAATTTGCAAAAAAAATATATATTTCTTTTAGCTTTTTTAAAAAAAAATTGCAAAATCTAAAAAAATATATTTAGAAATATATATTATTTTCCTTTTTAAAAATCAAAGATTTAAAATTTAAAACCAAAACAAAATTTGCAAATTAAAAGTTAAAAAAAAACAATTGTTAAAATATTTTTATATTTAAAAAAATTGCACCTGCTTACATGGCCGCTCCTTTCAAGACTTCGATCTTTTCACAATAATATTTATGAATATATTTTTCTGCATTTTTAAAACTCCGTGCTTTAGGGCATTGCACTTAATCTCCTTCATGTCTTTAAAAAAAAAAACTAAGTTTTTTTTTATAAACTTTTTAATATATTAAAAAATGTAAAAATCTAAATTTTTTCATATCTGCCTTTTTTTATATTTTTCAATATTAAAATTTATCACCTTTGAAATCAACAAATGGATTAAAATAAGCTGACACTTTATTTATTTTTTAATGTTTTTTAGTATTAAAAAATATAAAGTTTGAAATCATTCAACTTTAAAAAAAAAAAGCTAACATTTTTCAATATTTTTTAATTAAAAAATATAAAAATCTTAATGCCACCAAATTTGGAGGAGCTTTTAGTAGATAGTTCAAATGGAGGTCAGCTAATTTAATTTGGTAGAATGCTACATTTGATAGAGTTCTAAATTAGCTGGTGAACATCTATATTTGGCAGACTACTAACCTTGGTAGCAGTTTTGCTAAATTTGGCAGATTTTTTTTTAAGACATTTATACCCCTCTTTGTTGATGCAGTGATTTTTCAAAGCCAACTTTGAAAGCTCATAACTCGGGCTCTCGTCCTCCAAATTCAGTGCATTTTTTTTATATTTGGGATATTTTTTTCGTGCTCTACGCATTGGTGAAGACAATTTCAGATTTTGGCACACATTTTTTTTAGAAATTGTTGATTCTCATGGAGGACTCCTCGCCGTTCTCATTTTGTAAACTTCAAAGCTCCATAAATTTTGCGTGATTTTTTATGTATGTCACATTGGTTCTATTTATTTTATTTGAAATTGTACCCAATTTATACTTTCAACACATGCTCATTTCTTGAGGATTTTTAAAAGCATTAAAATCCAAAAATTTATAACTGCACTAAATATAAAGTGCCAAATCATTTTTTTGGGGGGGGGTTCTTTGGTTGAGTGCAAAAGGGGGGGTCTCTTGTTGTCTTTGTGCTCTATTTTTCCTCACTATGGGTACATTTAAGTTTCCATTGCTCACACCCTACAACTACAACACATGGCATCAAAATGCATGGAATGCCTTAATGAAACTAGGATATACACCTTATGTTGAGAAGAAGGTAACTAAACGTACAAATGATAAGGAAAACTACTTTGGATGTTTGAACATACAAAATATCTTGGTTGTCTAAGGAGTTTAGTTTCTCTCCATATAATGTTTCAGATTGAAGCATGTAAAGATTCACATGATGCATGGGACAAATTAAAAACTCTCTATGTTACAAATATGAAGTTTGTGGTTATAAAATTGACAACGAACTAATGGGTCTTGATTTGAAGTCTTTTGATAAAATCCAATATTATGTAACAAAGTTCAATGACCTTAGAGCACAATGTAAATCATGTGGCTTAGAGAAGAAAGACATTCAACTTGTCTATAACACTCTAAAAAAAATTGGACCTAAATTTGTGGCTTTTGTTTCTAGGTTTCATACTCATAGGTTGACAATGGTATCTACATTTACTACACCTTCTTTTGCTTCATTTTCTAAAATTTTGATGCAAGAACAAGGTAAGCTTCAGTCAATGGGTATTCTTAAGCCTTCACACTCACAAGCTTTGATGGCTGGTCAACCAAAGGGTCAAAAAGAATCAAGGGAACCTGACAACAAACAAAAGCAGTTCAAGAAGAAGTCGTAAAGAGATCAAACACAACCATCTTCAACAAAAAAAATTTACTCCAACTCCTCTTCAAAGGGGAATTTTCAAAAGAAGGAAAAGCCAACTTGTAGCTATTGCAAGAAACCTAGTCATGAGGAACATTCTTGTCATAACAAGTAGATCGATGAGTTAAAGCATCTTCTCAAAAAGAACAACATTAATCTACCTTCTTCTATTGCTCCACAATCATCTAATCCTTCTTCAAATTCAGGTAAAGGAAAAGCACATGCACTTGTTGCTATTGTTGATTCTTCAAAAGAGTGGAATCTTGACTCGGGTGCATCACATCACATGGGTTGTATTAAAGAACATTTTTCTTTGTTGGAGCCTTGTTATGTGCCCCACATTCTCATCGGGGATGATTCTCCAATGGATTTAACTGGGAAGGTGATGCAAACAAGGGTGACCTTCAAACCACTTGAACCATGAAAACACAATCTGATCCTAAAAGGTCTCTCAAAACACCAGTTAGATTCTCTAGTGCACAAGGCACCCAATGGCTCAAACACACTCTAATATTTTTTAATCTTTTCCTAAACTCCAAGAGGCATACAACAAGATTAAATTGACCAAACAAACAATATTAACTCACCTTTTGAGTCTCAAGTACTTCTGGTTCTAGTTTCACCTTCTCAAGCCATTTTTCACCTATTAGGACTCTAAGACTAGTTTTTAGACCTTTCCTCACAACCACCCACTAAATTCCTCCAAACCTTTACACATTCAAAGACCCATTAACCTGGCACAAAACATATCTCAAATCCACCATAGGGTTCTTTAGACCCTCAACACTGAAATTGACTATTTAGACTGAAACGGGCTCTAATTAGCCCTCTTTTGCAAAGGATCCTATCTTCAAACATTCCATAAACACTAAACACCTCCAAACAGTCTTCAAACTACTTTCAAAACATAATATTTTCCAACTTTTAGGTCTTCTCTCACTCACCAAGCCCCATTTCTCTTAAACCCTCACTTTTCCTAATTCTAACTAGGGCTTATTGATTTACCCATGCCCTGACCACTCACCAACTTGAAACCACTTCAATCCCTTTTCATTTTTTTCTATACATGCTCAAAATAACAATACATCATGTTTCCCTCACGTTTGATACACACTTCCTTTGAAAATCCACTCATTCCCCATTGTTTTCTCCCTCCTTTACCTGGGGTTTCTAGATTTTCTCACTCTACAGACTCTTCTCAACCACCGAGACCTTCAATTCATCCTCAAATAAACTTTTTTCTCAGTACTCTCAGGGGTTTCTACCCATTTCTAATCCACTGTCCTCTTTTTGCTCACTTTAGCCTTGTTTCAAAGGCACCAAAACTATGTTTTGACATGAGGCAGCGTGGAGAATCATTTAGAACCCTTCACCAAACCTTATCCTGAAATACTACACCTACCTCTACATCTACTAGGCCATTTCCACCAAGGAACAGTAAACACAGAAAGGTGGAATGGCTTTTTACAACATTTTAGGCCTCAAAACCCTTACTCCCCTATTGCAGACCAGTTTACAATTTTCAGCCTCTTACTTGCTCAATACATAATGAAACTCCTTAAAGATGGATTAGAATTAAAGCCAACACCATAATAAGAGAATTCAAAAAATTTAAGAGCCAATACCTTATGTACATAACCATACACAGTTTGTTAAAGGAGTAAAAACACATAAAATAACTAAAAAATAGAGCTTTTGATTAATTTTCTCTTTTAAAAATGCTTCAAAAACCCCTGCTTGAGCCTCCAAGAGGCTTTAAATATATTTACAATCTAAAACTAACTCTCCAATGCCTATAACTGACCACCAAACTACCAAGACCCTTTACACTCCTCAATTTTGCACAATTTAACAATTTATTAATAACTATCACACCACAAGGCAAATTTTGAACCAAACTAACACTAGAACCCCCAATTACATTAAAAGTGGTCTTATTAGACTTTTATTACCACAAAAGACTCCACTTACCCCTAATTCCTAGATTCTCATATTGACTAACCTTGATAAAGTGAATCTTTACAAACACATGTCTTAGGTGCTCCTACACCATACACCCTGGCTTAAAATTTCTTCCAAGTCCCTTGGAAGTCTTCATCTGCAACAACTCTTGATCTTCAACCTATGATGCTCCTTACTTGTCCTTGTAGATGCTTCATTTTAACCTTTGGCTTAGTTTTGTCCATGCTCATCCATCCTTTGCTTGTATTGTCTCTTTGAACCTGCATCATCATGCTTAGACCTATTTTCATACACCTCAACCAACTGCTCTCAACTTTACTCACTTCCAAACAATCGAGAAACTTACTCTTCATCTTGACTCTTGGCTTAACTTCCACCATCAAAATCATCAAAACAAAGAAATAGAAAACAATTCCCTTCATTCTCTGCCTCCTAACTTTCCTCTTCACAATCTTTCTCAGATCCTTTATGCTAAAATCCACTGTCATAATAGCATACAACTGCCTTATTAGAAGTTTCATCAATTTAGGACAATCCACTATCCAAAACACATCACTTACTCTTTTCTTCATCCCATTTGGAGACCTTTTCAACTCTTTGTCCATAGCCTTCACCTGGCCAATCACTAACAACTCTTCCTCTCTAGTCTCGTTTAACATGGAGACCTCACTCAACCTTTCTTTTTTCTCTTCTTCACCATGCAAGGTGACTTCAACTCCCTCACATTCCGTCTTAGAATTATCCACTGTCATTAACCATTCTCCTTGACTCACTATCTTCTCTTCTAGCCTGACTTGTTGTTCATCCATGTACTCCTCTTTAGCATCTTCAAAAACATCTTCTTCCTTTATCTTCTCTACATTTTCCAAGTTCCCTCACCTTCAAATTTTGTATCAGTCTTGCTACCTCGGTTACCTCTATACCTTCTAACATACAATTCTCTTTGTTTGCATTCTTTTCCTTCCTATCACTTGAATCTTCCCTTAAGGGACACACCACTATCCCAATGATGATCTTCTTAACACCATCAAGCCTTTCATGGCCTTCTAACATCCTTCCACCTTTCTTAACTGTATCTCCTATTTCTCTCTTAACACTCTCAGTCTTCAAGACCTCTTTGTCATCAGATCTTCCATCCTCTATGTTAACATACACTTTCCTCATCTCATCTCCTTTGTCCCTAGTTTCTTACTGCTTCTCATCGCTTTGTCCTTCTAGTGGACACTTCATTTTCTTATCATTGACCTCATTAGGCCTCCCTTGCCTCTCTATTGACATCGCTTGTTCAAAATATCATTTCCTCTTTTAGGGATCTCTATCCCAAGTGTTCTTTTTCCACAAATCACTGTAGTAGACCTACCCTTTGTTGCCTTGATCTCATTTTCTTACAATTGCACAAATTCTGACTTGCCTTTGTCTTCACCACATCCTTCATCCTCATCTTGTGCCTTCAAGGTATTTTCACCCCTGACCTTCACTTTCTCTGCTTCCCTTGTGTCTTCAAGCTACTCTATTTTCCTCAACACTTCCTCATGGTGTTTTGATTACTCCATTACATCTATGCTATGTGCTTTTGTCACTCCCTTGTCCCCTTGTTCCTTTTTCTCTAGAAACTCTCTTTTTCCACACATGCCTATCCTCCTTTGTGTCCCTTCATCCTGCAAACAACTCAGGGTATACTTTTTCCCATCCTTTTTAATTTCATACACATTAAGTCTTCCATCATGTATGGAAAACCTATCATATTTCCAATCTCTTCCTAATATCATGTGACAATCTCTTATAGGCATAATATCACATAGTACATCTTTGTAAGGACCAATGTGAAAATCTACAAATGCTTGCTCTATAACCACAACATGCTGACTCTCATTTACCCAATATGCCTTGTAAGGTGATTCATGGTTTATCCTTGTCAAACATAACTTTTCAACCATTTCTTTTGAAACTACATTATCCAATGAACCTGAATCAATCATTTAATTACATACCTTGCTTCTACATTTGCATCTGGTCTAGAGAATGGAATTCCTCATTTGTTCCTCTTTCTCATCCAACCTTTTGATGGCCATAGTGTCTTGTCACCTTCCAATGCTTCTCCTTCAATCTTCAAGAGATTTACTTCCTCACTCTGATACCACTTTGATGCAGATAAGGGTGACCTTCAAACCACTTGAACCATGAAAACACAATCTAATCCTAAAAGGTCTCTCAAAACACTAGTTAGATTCTCCAGCACACAAGGCATCCAATGACTCAAACACACTCTAATCTTGCTTAATATTTTCCCAAACTCCAAGAGGAATCTAGCAAGATTAAATTGACCAAACAAACAAGATTAACTCACCTTCTGAGTCTCAAGTACTTCTAGTTGCAATTTCACCTTCTCAAGCCATTTTTCACCTATCAAGACTTTAAGACCAGTTTTTAGACCTCTCCTCACAACCACCCACTAAAATTCTCCAAACCTTTACACATTCAAGCACCCATTAACCTGGCACAAAACATATCTCAAATCCACCATAGGGTTCTTCGGATCCTCAACACTCAAATTAACTATTTAGACTGAAACAAGCTCCAATTATACCTCTTTTGCAAAGGAGCCTATCTTCATACAATCCATAAACACTAAAAACCCCCAAACAATCTTCAAACTGCTTCCAAAACACAGTATTTTTCAACTTTTAGGTCTTCTCTAGCTCACCAAGACCCATTTCTCTTAAACCCTCACTTTTCCCAATTCTAACTAGGGCTTATTGATTTACCCATGCCCTAACCACTCACCAACTTGAAACCAATTCAATCCCTCTTCATTTTGTTTGTACATGCTCAAAATAACATCACATCATGTTGTCCTAGTGTTTGATACACACTTCCTTTGAAAATCCACTCATTCTCCCTTGTTTTCTCCCTCCTTCACCTAGGGTTTCTAGATTTTCTCACTCTACAGACTCTTCTCAACCACCTAGACCTTCAATTCATCCTCAAATACACTTTTTCTCACTACTCTTAGGGGTTTCTACCCATTTCTAAACCAGCGTCCTCTATTTGCTCACTTTAGCCTTGCTTCAAAGGCACCAAAACTTAGTTTTGACATGGGGCAGCGTGGAGAATCATTTAAAATCCTTCACCAAACTTTATTCTAAAATCCTACACCTACCTCTACATCTACCAGGCCATTTCCACTAAGGAACAATAAACGCATAAAGGTGGAATGGCCTTTTACAAAATTTTAGGCCTTAAAACCCTTACTCCCTTGTTGTAGACTAGTTTACAGGTTTTAGCCTCTTACTTGCTCAATACACAATGAAACTTTTTAAAAATGGATTAGAATTAAATCCAACACCATACTAAGACAAATTCAAAAAATTTAAGAGCCAATACCTGCTGTACAAAATCATACACAGGTTGTTAAAGGAGGAAAAACACATAAAATAACTAAAAATCAGAGCTTTTGATTAATTTTCTCTTTTAAAAATGCTTCAACAACCCCTACTCAAGCCTCCAAGAGGCTTTAAATAAATTTTCCAATCTAAAACTAACTCTCCAACACTTATAATTGACCACCAAACTACCAAGACCCTTTACACTCCTCAATTTTGCTCAATTTAACAATTTATTAATAACTATCACATCATAAGGAAAATTTTGAACCAAACTAACATTAGAACCCCTAATTACATTAAAAGTGGTCTTATTAGACCTTTATTACCACAAAAGACTCCACTTACCCCTAATTCCTAGATTCTCATATTGACTAACCTTGACAAAGTGAATCTTTACAAACACATGTCTTAGGTGCTCCTGCACCAGAAGGGTTCAATTGATACTAGAAATAGTACATTTGAGGATGTCCTCTATGTGCTTGATTTATCAACCAACCTTCTCTCTGTCTACCAAATCACTCAAAATGGTAGAAAATTTGAATTCACTCTAGATCCTATCAACATCCAAAATCTTGAAGATAATGCACTCCTTGTAGTTGGTAAGGCCAGTCATGAGTCTCACTTGTATGCTTTCTCTCTATTTGTACCTAATTCACATTCAATTGCATTGCTCCCCCATTCAAATTATGTGAGAAAACTATGGCATGAGTGGTTTGGCCATCTCAGCTACCACTATCTGCAGCAACTCAACAAACAAAATATGGTCACGAGTCTTCCTCAAATCAATTTTTCTGATGGTGTATGTTTGATTTGTGCCTTGGGAAAAAATATTGAGGACAAGTTCAACAAAAGGAAGTCTTGGAGGGCTTCAAAAGTCCTTGAATTGGTTCATAGTGACTTGGCAGGTCCTTTTCCATCATTATCTTTTAGTCAGGCTCATTATTTGCTCACCTTCATTGATGTCTATTCCAGATACACATAGGTCTACTTTCTTCAAAACAAAGGAGAATTCTTTGATATATTTAAAGAGTTTAAGGCTCGTGCTGAAAAGCAATCTCAAAATTGTGTTAAAATTATTTGTACTAATAATGGCAGAGAATATGTGAACCATCAATTTGAGCAATTTTGTAATCTAGAAGGGATTGATATTCAACATATTGTTTCGTACACACCACAATAAAATGGTGTAGCAGAGAGGAAAAATAGGTCCCTAAAATAGATGGCTAGTTGCATGATCCACACTCACTCTCTTGCACTCGCATATTGGATAGAAGCTATCAACTATGCTCCTCACATCCAAAATAGAGTTCCACATAATGCATTTAAGGGCATCACTCCCTTTGAAGCTTGGTGTGGTAAGAAACCTATTGTGGGGCACTTTAGAGTTTTTGGCTCCCTAGAATGGGCACATATTCCTTTAGAGAAGTGCAAGGCCTTGGAACCTCAGAGTCGACCTTGTATCCTTTTTGGTTACCCTGATGGTGTCAAAGAATATCAGCTAATGGATCCTACAACACATAATCTCTTCATTGAGCATAGTGTGCATTTTGAGGAAAGCTCTTCTAGCTCATCCTCTACTCTTCCTTCCTCCACAGTGTATTTAGAGGATTCTAACATTGAGGATTTTCCTCAAGCTTCTTCTAGTCGTCGAGTTGATCATGAGATTTCATCTTCCTCTTTAGACAGTTTGGAATCTCCCCCTCCATCCCCTACCATGCCTTGTTGGGCTCAACAAACACTTGATTTTGCAGAAGATCTTGTTGGGGATCCTTTGAATACAAGGAGGACTCAATCACAACATTAAGACATTCCACATTCCTACATCACCATAGCTTTAGATCCACAATCATTTCATGAAGCATCTGTATTGCTAAGTGATATTTTGCAATGGAGGAACAGTACAACTCTTTAATGCAAAATAAAACATGGGATTTGGTTCCACTTCCTAAGGGAAGAAAATTGGTTCAATGTAAGTGGATCTATAGAAGAAATTTTGCAGCGAATGGCTCAGTTGACAAATGTAAAACATGACTTGTGGCCAAAGGTTTTGAGCTCAAGTACTAGATATTGGATACATTGAGACCTTTGCCCCTGTTGCCAAAATGAGCTCCATTCACTTGCCACTTGCTATTTTTGTAGCTCATGGTTGGCTTGTACATCAAATGGATGTGAAGAGTGCATTTCTTCATAGAGATCTGCATGAAGAACTTTACATGGAGCAACCACAAGGATTCATTCAAGATTCTTCATTGGTTTATAAACTAAGGAAGTCTCTCTATGGCCTCAAACAAGCTCCATGAGCTTGGTATACCAAAATGGACTCCTCTTTTCTCTCCACTGGGTTCTCCAGAAGCCACTTAGATTTAAATGTCTACATCTAGCAAGAGGATGCTCTTCAATTCTTGGCTCTCTATGTTGATGACTTGATTGTCTCTAGGAGCACTTCATCCCTCATCTCGATTGTCAAGACTACTTTGCATGATAGATTTTCCATGACTAACATGGGTCTCTTGAACTAATTTCTCGGGATTGAGATCACATAGACCTCTTTTCAGATCTCACTTATACAGCCCAAGTATGCTCTTGATCTTTTTTCATGTTTTCATATGGCTTATTGTAAGCCTACACCAACTCCCTTTCTTTATGGAGTTAAGCTTGAGGCAAAATGCTCCACACCACTAGTTGATGCTACTTTGTATTCTCAACTTGTTGATAGCCTCATCTACTTGACTCATACTCGCCTCAACATTTACTTTGCAATTGGCATTGTTTCACACTTCATGATGGAACCACGTGAGCTTCATTGGAAAGCTACCAAACACATCTTGCACTACATCCAGGGAACTCATCGATATGGGATTCACTATGCAGCAGGCACAAGTTCAAAATTAATTGAATAAAAGATTCTAATTGGGCTGGTGACATTGATGATTGCAAGTGCACATGCGGCTAGCATTTTCACTATGGTTTTGGCCCCATTTGTTGGTAGAGCAAGAAGCAACGTGCCATTGCTCTTTCTTCAACTGAGGTTGAGTATTGGGGGGCTATCAATGCTACCATTAAGGCTATTTGGCTTTAGAATATTCTCACTAAACTTGGTATCACCTTTCAGAAGCCATCAATCATCTATTGTGACAACTAAAGCACCATCAAGATCTTGAAGAACCCAGTCCATCATCAACAAACCAAAAAAATTGAGATCTATATGCATTTTCTTCGGGAGTTGATTTAGGAGAAGTTCATTGATTTGCACTACTATCCTACAATAGACCAGGTTGCAGATATATTCACCAAACCCTTCATCAAGAGAAAGTATGTTCATCTTCGATCTCTCTTAGGGGTGTAGGAAATCTCTTTTGGGGGGTCACTTAGACCTACTTCATTCAACCTCTCATGAGAGGGATTTTTTCCCACTGAGTTTTCTCCTTCTTTATCATGGTGAGGTTATTATGTACATGGGTACCTCATTAGGCCTAGTATTTGAGACCCATCTTTGCATCTTTACATTGTATACTTCTCCCTAAGTTGCACTTAAGGGGGGGTGTTAGTGTGAAAGGGGTACTTTATCCAACTACTTCATTCTTAGCTAGTTCTCCACTAAAGTCCTCTTCACACTAGCTTAACTTTACATAGGGATAAGGTGGTTGATCCTTTAATGACATGAGTTGTCACACCTCATAGGATACCAACACTTGTCATAATTTGGTTGAATCTATCTCTCCACTTGGCCTATATAACCAAGGCATTTCTTTTGTAATCTCAATTCTCAAGCTGAATATAGCTTTCCATTCTTGAGAGGAATACAATTTATTCCTTCTCATATTTCTGGTTTTTCTTTCCTTCAATCATTAGATTCTTGGGTAGGCTAGTTAGAAAATCTCACGCCAATAGAATTTGAATACAAGACTCTAAGGACAATAGTCAAATTGGGTATGGACTTATCAACAACACAAAAGGAGAGATTGCACAACCTCAATGTATTAGATAAAATCACAATGAAAGCCATTCACCATACTAAAATCATCCAAAAATAAAGGATACATTGGCATGACTAGTTTACTAAAACTAAGGAATTCAGTGCAAGTGATTGGGCTTTACTATATGATTCAAGGTATAAAGATTATAAAGGAAAATTAAAGACTAGATGACTTAGACCATATGAGATTAAAATAATTTTTCCAAATGGAGCAATTCAACAACAAACAATTGATGATGTAAGGTTTTCATTGTTAGTTAATGGCCACAGGTTGAAGCTTTATAAATGACCATTGCAGAAGGACGAGTTCATTTTAACACTACAACATTAATTTGAACCACACATACAAAATGCACTGACAACAATAAGTAATTTTTCTAAACCATCAGTAGACAAGCAATATAGCTCACCTACTAAGATTTCACAAGCATAATTCTACAACACATTTCACATACACACTGTATAGGTGACATTCGACAATCATCATTTTTTGAAGCAACAAGGACTTGCAACATCACACTGCTAGGTGACAAAAATACAAAAGGTACTTGTTACTCCATGAGTCTATAGTACTTGTCTATCAGTTATTTTAAAAGCACCCACATTAATTACATTTTCATCCCTTCGTATCATATAATTTCATACATGCAACCATACATATTCAACTTCACTACATGCAGCCTATTGCATTCGTACACGCGTAGCCATCATACTACCTTTTTCAATTCCACCGTACCATGAAATTAATCTCACCTCACCCATTCCATCTTTCCCATAGCCATTTCCATCCATCATTTTCCACATGTCACACATATGTTGTCATTAGTTTCAAACTATCACTACACAAAATTCATCACAATCAAGGCATATCACTTCAAAGCAGGTTGCAAGTTTCATTTAGTTACTTCACACGAGTTGAATTTCAATTCAATCCATTCTTACAGGTACACTATGTATTAATTTATCATAATTAACATAGATGATTATTGATTTTGTGCATTTTTATAGCTCATTCATACATGTCATATATGATGTTTTAATTATCCACTACTTCTAATTTCTTCCTCTGCCCAAACCATGCCAACTAAGTGAGGTCACTTAGTAACTTTAGTTGGGGGAGGGGTATTCATGATTATTCCCTAGTTTTCTTGATTTTCAAAACTCTTCAAATATTTCCACCATTTTATTTTCCTCCATTTTCAAAAGCCACACAATTTAGAGGAGAGAAAAGGGTTCTAAGCAGTTGAATTGAGAGGTTAATTTGAGTAATACAATAATTAGGCACAATATAAGTGGTATAAGTGAGTGGTGGAATAAGAATAGAGTGGAGAAATAATTGTGAAGCAAGTAGAATTGAGAAGTGACTAAAAATTACTGAAGCATTGATGGGGGGTGATATCTGTATGCAACCTAAAATGGTCACCTAGACTTTGGACCCCATTTATTTAATTTGTCAACATCAATTTTTTGAATCAATGATTGTCGCATTTTCAAATCAAACTTTTTAATCAATTCATAACTATTTCAAATGTTTCAATTTTCCCTAAGGTTTGAATGCTTCATTAATTTTATTTAATCAAAAGAAATAAATCCCTTTTAATAAATAAAATAATGTTATTTAATTGAAGTTAATATTACTTAAATAAAATGATGCTATTTAATTAAATCTATTTTTAATTAAATTATTTTATTTTATTTTATTAATATTCATTTCTAAATTACATAATCTTATTTTATTTTATTAAAAGAGATATTATCATCTTAAATTAAATAAAATAAATGAAATATCCTCTCAAGAATATCCTGTGATGAAAAAAATGGAAACAAATCAGTTAAAAGGAAATAAACTAAAAAAAGAATTCCAATCAAGATTTGTTTCTATTTTTCTATTTATCCCACATTGCTTCTGAATTTGCCTTCAATTCCACTTTTGCCTATAAAATGAGCCCTCTCATTCTCATTTCAAAAAATCACGAATTTTTACATCAGACTTATGCTACAAATTTTCTTGAATTTTATCATTTGAGATTACACATTAGTTTGATTTTATAAGCATCTTAGTTTTAGAGCATATAGTTTAATATTACATTTTAGCTTAATCTTCATAGTAGATTAATTTGCAAAATAATTCATTTATGGCATTACATGTAGATCAATTTTCATTTCAATAAATTAGTTTTGTTTATTGCATTTTACAGTCATTTAGATTAGTTTTCATTGTTGCATTGCAAGAACAGGATTCATGGAGATTGGCATTCTTGCTTCTCCTCTTTGAATCTCTCGTTCTGAGACTGTATTTGCAGGGGTAACTGGGTCAATCTGAGGCCACAATATCAATCCCTGCTCTTCTCGGATAGAGAGCTGTGAATTGATTTGCAAGGACTCATTATTGAGTATCCTTGCATGCAAGGATTCACAGAAGTATAACATATTTTCAGTTATACATTTTGGCGCCCACCGTGGTTTTTCATCATTTTTTAAGAAATTTGACTTTGATCTCTCAAATAGTGCATGCTAGTGCAAAACGGACTTCATATATGTGCTCAGAAGGCCCAAAAACCCCTATTTTCATATAAAATATGATAGGGTTTGCTGAAAATTAATTTTTTAGTGTTTTGAAAAATTTCAAAACAATTGCCAGAAAAAATCCGTACGGATCCGTACGGACACATCGATTTCTGTACCATTTTGATTTCTGTGCTACCTCAATTTTCGTGCATGAAGGTTCAGCTAAATATTTTATTAATTTTTTTCATCTTTAAATTAATAAAAAATTTGGTTTAAAGCCTAAATGAGCATATTTAGTAAAATGGTCATATCTTGAGCATATGGTCTCCGTTTTTCAAAAATGAGATATCGTCAGAAAGCTGCTTCCGACGCCATTCCAGTGGTACTGGTATTTTTTTCTGATTTTTCCATTTTGATACCTTTTTCGCCTGTCAAAGCCAAAAGTTGTTGTTTTCACTCTGGAAGGCGTAACTTTTGCATCCTGGCTCTATTTTTCGAAAACAAATAGGCATTGGAAAGCTGGTTCTGCCTTCTTCTTAGATATCAGACCTATTTTTTGCAAAAATTTTACCAGGTATCTGATTTATTTTTCATAACTCAGCCTTTATCTTTTGAGTTATTTTCTTGGGAAACGTGCAATCAGGGGTTTTTTTTAGATCCAAGAGGAATTAAGTTTTTAATTTAGATTAGATTCTTAATTTTATTAATTTAGATTAGTTTTGTTTTAAATTTTTAGTTTAGTATTAGATTAATTTAGTTTAATTTTAGTTTTGTTAACTAATTCTTTTTAAATTAAATTTTGACTAGATTAAATTAGATTTTTAATTAATCTCTTTTTTTTGATAGATTACAACTTTTGTTCTTCTAGTTCTTCTGAATTTTTTTTTCACAGCATAACAGTTTCTGCAGGACGCCAGTCAGAGAACTTGAAACACACTAACGGTTTGATTGCAGGATGCATGACAAAGATTTGAAAACAAACACTTACGCTTGTCAAAGATCTTATTTAAAAAAACATTGTGTTTGTTTTCCTGCTTTTCAATTCACATAGTCTAATTAGGGCTTCGTTAAAATTCTTAGGAGTTTCGATAGTGAGTAGGGAATTTGGCTCTTTGTTACATGGAAGTGATGACCATGGACAAATCTAGGCTCCTGATGATCTTACTAATATGACAAACTCTTAGGGAGCGGAGCAAGGTAGTGAATTTTTAGCACTTTCACTCGTCAGGGGATTATGCTCTTCTCTCATTGAGAGAATCAGAAACCCAAAATCGTGTGGATTTGGTGAAGTGAAACTAGCTCGGTGATTAAGGTTGTTTAGCGTGTTTGGGTAAAGAGACGGCCTAGAGAAGTATGCTCTTCTCCTTTTGGGAGAATCAGAAAATCAGAAACCTAAATCCGAGCCATGTCCAGTGTCACCTTTAGAGGGCCTACCGGAAGTTGAACCTCCGAGAATGACCCAAGTGAGTACACACCTATCGCCGGTGATTCCACCTCACTATAATAAAGAATGTCTTGTTGAGTCGAAAGACTCCAAGACCATAGTAACTTCTTTTCCATGACTTGGACGATCATCATGGAAAAGCTCTGTTTATTGCACTGAGCGGCACCACTCCAAGCCCTGCTTGTGGGGGTGTGTGATTTTAGGTGTTGGTGTGGCTGCATGGCCCGAGCTCTATATCAGAGGCACCGAAGGTTATTGTGAACGAAATCCAAGTAAAACCTCTTAGTTAGTTGCCTACCCGGTTCACCTCCGAAAGGAGTCATAATCTTTGCGCAAAGAGGGGGAAGAATCTCTCCATATATTGATCATACATAGATTCCCATCATAGGCATACACCTGGACGTTTGGAGGCACTTGCGACACTGGCCCCTGCTACAAGGGTAACCTTTGAACGTACACTGTTGAGTCCTTGGAAACACCAAAAACATGGGCACCCTCTAGGGGGTGACACGGCTGTGTGAGGTGCACGTATGCGCATAAGCAATGGGGCAAAGGTTTTGGCTTCTCACCATTTTCTTTGGTAGGGATAGCTATGTGTTTGTTTTTGAGTCTTAAACATTGTCCAAACATCTTCAAACAAGACTCCCTCGATACTATCAAGTGTCTTTGTCCTTGATAGATCTGTTATCAACTACTTTTTGTATCACAACTTGTCTAATTGAAACCTATGTGCTTGATCAAAATCTGTTGATATACTTGCTTGATCTTTGAAAACAAACAACAAACTGAAATACTGAGTTCTTCGATTAGGTGACTTGTCCCAGTTTTAGAGACTTGTTCTGTATTTAGGGTTCATGTGTCCTTGACCTTTTGAATTAGTGATCCTTGATCCCATAAGCGATTTTGCTTGAGATTGGCAAATTAGGAATTGTTCCTATCAAATAGATAAATTTTTAGACTCTTTGATAACACACTTGGAGAGTGCTAGTAGTCTACTTGTCCACCCATTTTCATACAATTCAAACTCAATACACTTTGTGTAAGTCATCCTCCTGATCCATATGTGCTAGGGTGTTCACCCAAGAATTGAGCACCTCTATGGCAGTGTTGGTTTGCACCTATTTGCAACAGTTCTATTTCACCATATCTCTCGAAAAAGAGAAAACTTTTACTATCCTAGTCTGGTATTGACGTTTCTTAGAATTGTCTGTTTACCTGAACTCTCCCTTTCATGTCAGTCACAACAAGATATCAAGTGAGCCAAGGAAAGCGACCTTAGATAGTCTTTAACCAACTACCCCTAGTTCAGACTCGTCAAAAGAGAAAGGAAAAGGAACCAATATTTGACCAGTCACCTAGGAGTCAGTCTGAAACCTATTTTGACCCAAAGAGCCATTTTAGTGACTTGAGTACCCCCTCAGCACCTTCCCACTCAGGTATGGATATGAGTTATACTGTCACTCGGCAGGAGAGGGAAGCCATGGATCAAAATCTTGATGATATCTATGAACAACATAGAAACAACATGATATTTGGAAATTCTTCTCATGATGATCAACCTGGTTCACCCCTCATTAATGCAAGATATTTGGATGCCCATCAACGGGATGAAAGGTATAAGAGATGAGCTCACCAAGAACAATGGTCACAACACGAAGACCAAGACAATGAACCTCGTGATGCTCATGTCAATACAACGTATACCAATGACTTGTTCAAACAGTCTAGACCAAGCTCACCACTTCAACATACCTCAAGGTTCACAAGTGATAGGCTCAAAAGAATTGAATGCGAAAAGAAAGCCTTTCTAGATGAACAAGCTACAAAGCAAGAAAACTTTAGACAACTTGAGGAAGAGAGCCAAGCTTTATTGGAAGTACAAAGGAAACTCGCTCAAGAGGAGCAAGATAGGCAGTTAGCCCACCAATTAAACAAACAATACAATACAAGGGGTGCTAACAGTGGACATAATTCTCCTCCCTCCACCCCTTCTAGAACACCAAGAAGTAGAAGGTGGTCAAGGACCCCTTCTAGATCTCCTAGTCCTAGAGGAAGAAGGGCCTCTCAATATGCTCACTATAGGAGGCAAACTCCTCCCAGAAATTCAAGACCACACTCCCAACATGTACATCCTAGTTCCCAACATGGAGGTGGTAGCTCACATTATGACTTTGATACTCAAGACTTCATGCGAATACAACAAGAGCCTATCTTCCAACAGTATGTGGAGAGGTATTTGGAACAAAACAAAGATAAGTTCTTGGAAAGTCTAATCAACAAGGGTGCCAAAGTCCCTTATAATTTTGATGTGGACAACAAAATACAAAAGCAAAATCCCTCTCAAGAGGAAGAAATCCACCAAATGAAGCAAATGATGGAGAAAATGATGCAACCTAAGAGCTCATTCTCACTAGACTCAATTTGTCCTAATCCATTCGACAAGAGTGTGAGTATGAAAGATTTTCCAAAGAGGGTGGAATTCCCACAATACGATAAATATGATGGCAGTGGTGATCCACACGACCATGTGCGTCGGGCTCTATACTATGAGCTTTGAATTCCATCGATGACTCCTATTTGATGAGGTTGTTCCCTAAGAGTCTTAAAGGACAAGCAATGGAATGGTTTACCAATATCACTCCTCCTGTCAAGACTTTTAGAGAACTTGTTCATAGATTCGTTCAACACTTCGCATATAATCTGTCAAGATCTGTTACTATGTTGGACATATGCAACTTGAAACAAAATTAGGGGGAACCCTTTGTTACCTTCTTGCAAAGGTGGAGGAGACAATGCTCTCAGTATCCTAGGACGATCCATGAGGATGAAAAGATTGACATACTTGTTAGTAATTTGGTGCCTGAAATGAGATATGAGATCAAAAAGATAGTATTCACTTCCTTTGATACCATGATTGAAACTGCATGCCACATTAAGGATGTTCTAAAAGAACAAGGAATTTTGACCAGACATAACAATAATACCAACAATGGTCAACACAACAATAAGGATAAAGGGAAGAACAACAATTGGAACAAAAACAAACAAGTTGTCAATGATGGAGTTGTGGATTCTTCCCAATCAAGAGATCAAAGTGTTCTTAATTTGACTAAGGTGTGCAAGCAATGAAGCTTAATGCACCTCCACAACAAGAAAGTAAACCAAGATATCAGGAGAGGCCCAAAAACCAGAAGCGGAAATTTACCAAATTGGGTGACTCATATGAGGATATTCTCAAAACTCTCATTGCTAACAACTTGGCACATCCTCAGGATCCTGCAAAATTTCACATTCTAGATCCTAAGCCACATTGGTGGGATGACAAGGCATTCTATAAATTTCATAATGGCCCTGGCCATACTGTTGAAAACTGTTGGAGATTAAAACATATCGTCCAAGATTTTATAGAAAGTGGAAAGCTTCAAGTTGATGGCCTAAATACCAATGCTGATCATAAGGCTTTTAAGGAACCTTTGCCTAATTATGATAAGGGGGAAACCTCTAAATCACAGAATGGAAAAGTTGCAATCAACTACACCTATACAGTGGCAGAAAATGTGATAAACATGCTTGAAGTTGTGGAGCCAAGTGTTAATATGATTAGGAGTAAGGGCCTGCATGGTTATGACTCTCCCCCTATTTTTGACAACCAACATATTGTGGTGCTGAGAGGTCCTCATTCTAGGTTATCTTCCCAAGCCCTTAATGCTGTTACCAGGAGTCAAGCCACTATTATTCTCAGAGGGCCTAGTTCAGGTCCATCCAACAAATCCAAACAAGTGGCATCCAAGAATGTCACTATAAAGTCCACCACTGCTCTCAAACCAAACTACAATCTTGTAGATCAGTTACAGAAAACTCCAGCACAGATCTCAATCTTAGAGCTTCTAGAGTTGTCCCCTAGACATAAGCAGATCCTTGAGGACGCTTTGTGCACAACAAATGTCCCCAACAACATTGATATAGACCAATTCCAAGGCATGGTGAATCACATTACTAGCCCACATTACCTCTCTTTCTCTGAAGATGATGACAAATCCCTAAGCCATCCACACAATCTTGCCCTTCACATTGAAGTCATGATTCATAAAACCCGTGTCAGGCGCATGTTGATTGATGGGGGTGCTGGGTTAAATATCTATACTTTGAATTTGTTAAAAACTTTGGGCTATTCAGAGCAAGTGATCGAAACTAGAAAGATCACCATAAAGGCCTATGATGAGGCAGAACGAAGTTATAAGGGGTTGGCTATCCTTCCTGTGAGGATTGGCCCGTTGAAAAGATATCTTGTTTCAAATTGTTGATACTAGACCCCTTGCATACAACATTTTACTGGGTAGACCATGGATTCATGATATGCAGGCAGTGCCATCTACCTACCACCAATGTGTTAAGTTCCCCTACAATGGAACATAAATTTGCATACCAGGGGATAACACCTTATCAATTAACTCAATCTCAGCTAATGTTCATGTCCCTCTTAACCGAGCAGTAGAGGATTATGAAACAACTTTAGCAGACTATCAAAACAAATTTAAGTCAGTAGACCTTGGCATGGGGGGGTATCAACTTGACTCTTTTGCAAAGATGCCTATTTCCCCTAGGACATATGGAAAGCCTTCACAGGAGATGAAACCATCATCTTCAGCAATGACACTATTTGACAAGTTTGTTGAATCCTCAATACCAATACAAGATGAAAAAGAGGAAGTAGCTGTTCGAGATTGGATATACAAAGAGGAGAAATACCAGCACAATGAAAATTTCTCCCCATCTCCTAAGTCCTATGGGAGAGGATATACTTTTGTCAAGAAGATGGGTTATCTAGGATATGGCCCTCTTAGTCACAGGTTAGATGCTAGAGCCGAACCAATCAATCATGATCTTTTTGCACATAAGTCTAAGAAACCGGTTGGCCTAGGCTTTATGAACAACAATAAATGCACTGTCCCCATTTCTGATAGGTGGGATAGTAAAGATGACACATAATATGTACCAGATTTGACCAATCAACAAGACATAATAGATGATTGGGTACCTTCAACAAATCTCCTTTGGGAAGATTCAAGAGATTTAATAATTGATAGTCCTCCTATCTCATTTGCAATAGATAGTGACTATATGAATGCAATATTGACTATGGATAGTGTCTCCATCCCAGCTGCAATGGATGGTGATAATTCAGATAATTTTGTGATTGAGCAAATTGCTAGAGGAGAGGAGCCTCTTCCAAATCTTGAGGCTTCTACATCACGAGGCTCCAACAATAATTCAGAAATAGACTCTCATGAGTTTGAATGGGATTCACTCTCAGATGCAACAGTTGACTTGGATATGGATGTTGTCCACGCTTATAGTTCTCAACCTGATGTAACTGATGAGTCATGTGTTAGATTAGAAGATTGGAACCCACATGTCACATTAGTAGACGATTCTTCGCTTGCTAGGATAAATTCTGATTTAGACACTTTAGAGGGAAACTTGACAGATTCCAATTCTACAGTCACCAGAGATGACACCACCTATATCCTTAAACTTGAACCGGTCATCAACCTACCCCTTGTTCACCCTAACCTTATTGATTGGTCTCAACGGCACCAAGAGCCTCAACTCTTGACATTTCACAATGACTATGAGATCACCTGCTATCTAAATGCCATTGAACCTATAGTCTCTTCCACCAGTGAACCGGCTACCAGTATGACAGAACCTAACATCAAGTACCTTAGTCACAAGATAAAAAGAAAAGAAAAAAGAATAAGAGTTCTGATGGTGAAAACCACTATGTGGCGGTGTCAGAACCAAAAAAAGTAAAAATAAAAGATGTATCCAAAGGTGAAAACCTCCCAGAGGCACCTACGGATGAGGTACTTGATAGTCTCCCAAGCTATTTCCAGGATAGATCATCAGTATTGGTTGAACCTATAGAAGCTGTTAATTTGGGCACAGAGGAAGTTCAAAAATTGTACACTTGGCTAAATCTTTATCACCTGAAGAAAAGAAAGCCTATACTGAGTTCCTCCAAAAGAAGGAAATTAACTTTGCATGGACATACTCAGACATGCCAGGGTTGGACACTAATCTCATTATGCATCATTTGTCCATAGCTCCAGGTGTGAAACCAGTCAAACAGTTGAGAAAATATGCACCCTCATATAGCACAACCTTTCAACAAAAATTTGCATAAAGGTGTTCAATGTGTCTGGAATGAGGATTGCCAAAAGAGCATGGATCAAATTAAAGAATACTTGGCAAATCCTCCCATTTTAATGCCTCCCATTCCAGGAAAACCTCTCATTTTATATGTCTCAGCTACTGAATCTTCACTGGGGGCATTGTTGGCTCAATTAGATGAACAAGGGAAAGAAAGGGTCATATATTATATTAGTCGCACTCTTGTTTCTTATGAGGTTAATTATACTAGTATTGAAAAAGTTTGCCTCGCAGTAGTGTTTGCTTCTCAAAAATTGCGACACTATATGCTCATCAATCTCATACACCTCATAGCAAAAATTGATCCTCTCAAATACTTGCTCGGCAAAGCTGCTCTCATGGGTAGACTTGCTAAATGGATGATGATTCTTTCTGAATTTGACATAGAGTATATTGAGCGCAAAGCAACCAAAGGCCAAGCTATTGCAGATCAACTAGCTAATTTCCCTATTCAAGATAATATGTCCATTCAAGTCAAGTTTCTAGATGAGCATTTTATGTACATGACTGAAATATCCTGGAAACTATTCTTTGATGGTTCCTGCATGCAAAATGGTTCTGGAGCTGGTGTGTTGTTTGTTTCTCCTCATGGGTATACTATTCCTAAATCTTACAAGTTACTCTTTCCATGCACAAACAACATAGCTGAGTATGAGGCTTTGACAAATGGACTAAAAATGGCTATAGAGTGGAATATCACATAACTACATATCTATGGGGATTCTCAGCTGATCATCAACCAAGTCAATGAACAATACCAAACAAAAGATGACAAGTTGGTACCTTACAAAAAATGGTTGATTCATTAAGACGGTATTTTACTTTAATTCTGCCAAACCCTAGGCCTCCTGCAGCCTCCCAGCCCCATCCGCCCACCCCTCTTTCTGTATCAGAAAGCCCCATATGGAATTCTCAGAAGAGTTACGATATCCCATATTTGACTCACCCGAAAGCCATGTCATTTTTACCCTTGTCAATCATGAATCCTCCTGCTATGGTGCTATTTACTCATATCTTCATGATGGCATCATCCCCGCATATTTCGAATCTAATTCCAAAAAGCAAGCAAAATTCCGTCCCTTGCCTCCAGCATCAAAGGAAAGCCCCAGCGCAAACACCTTAAATAGCCTGGAAGTGAGGAATCTCGATTCGTTTGCTGGAGCATCCACGCCAGGCAGCGGCGCATTCTCCTGGCTCATAACAGTCGGCAGCGCAGCCAAAGGTGGCACCACGTAGTTTTCTCAACATGATAGATGCCAGGTTATCAAGCGCAAAACGCCCGCGCACGGTATTGTTCCATGCATACGTCCGAAAGTTCAACCTCTCTATATCTCGACTGGCTATTTCTGGGCGGATGGGTCTTTTGACCTGAAATTGGGTGATTCATCCCAACTCAATGTGGGCATAGTTCATTATCACCTGCCACCGACTACCCCACAAAATGGGTAGAGGTTGTCTCCACTTTCTATTGCCTCGTGCAAAGATGTCTTTATTTATTTTAAACCATATCATCCGCCGAGCATGGAGTGTCAACCGAGATCATCACTCCATAATGAGGTCAGTTCAAAAACAAGGACCTTAAAGAACTCGCCAAAAGATTCAAGATAAAGCAACATTATCCTCCATTTACTTCCCACAAGGAAATGGTCGTGCAGAGGGTTTCAAACAAAAACCATTCTCAAGCAAGATTTTGCACGTAACGCCTCATAAGAATGGTAGAGACCTGAACCTATAGATAAACCGCCCCGTGGGCCTATAGAACGCAGTATTCTGCATCTAACCGGGCTAACAATTCCTTTTTCCCTCACACATAATGGCCAAGCAAAGGTTACCTTTAGAGGTTGAGATTCCATCACTTCGGCCATTCTCCCAAAGGTCTAGTTACAGATGAAGACTATCGCGCCATGAGATTGCAAGAATTCGAACTTCTTGATGAGAAGCATAAAGCATCATTTGACCATATGAGGGTCTATCAAAAGCAGATGTCCAAAGCCTTCAACAAAAAGGTTCACCCTAGAGAATTCCAAGTAGGAGATCTTGTCCTATGAGAGAATCCTAAGAACCAACAAAATTGAGAATAGAAGGGAAAATTCGAACCTAATTGGCTTGGACCCTACATCATCATAGCAGCTTTTGGCACAGGTGCCTATCTACTATCTACTGAAGAAAGGGAGCAGCTCCCTGAGCCTATCAATGTTTTGCACCTGAAGAAGTTCTATCCTTGATGCCCGTTCTGTCTAGGGGCATCCTTTGTATATAATTATGACCCTGAAAAAAGTTCCAAAAAAATTGATATATGGTACTAAAAAAAAAAATTACAAAAAAAAATTGATATATTGCCAAAAAATCCAAAAAAAATTCAAATATGATGCTGAAAAAATACAAAAAAAATGAAAAATACAAAAAAAAAATTCAAAAAAATTCAAAAAATATATATATATATATATATATAAAGTCCTAAAAAAAATTCTTCCAAGTGGTGAAAACCTGGAAACAGGCACTACTTGAGGCCTTTGCATCCCTATTTCTTAGCATGCATCCTCGACACTTAGCCTTTCTCCATCATGCCTTGTTCTTATTTCCTTGGTTTGGAATCGGTCCTTGTCTTTGTCTAGGGGCATCACTGTGTTAGCTTTGGTCTCTTGGATATGCTTGTCTTTAGGACACCTCGCAAACGATGTTTTTCAACACTAACCCAACTGTGTTTTTCAACACAACCCCTGACATCATGTGTTTTTCAACACTTATCAGTTTGGTCTTATCCAGTTTAGTCATGTGATCTTACCTACTTGCAAGCATTTGATCCTTATCCTCGGAACTCAGTATCAGTTTACACACTTAAATTTTTTTTTTAATTGCAACACATAATGCTTGAGATATGCCATGATCTTTTCTTTGTGTGCTGACTGATATTGATTTTCGTTGAGTGTCCTTGTCTAATAAGTCTCTCTATGATGCATAGCTAGAGGACTTGGGGTATGGGGCATGTTTTTATTTTCTTTCTACTTGTGGGTGTTGTCTTGAACCTCTTCAGTGTCTCTTGTTGTCTCCTTGACACACTTAAGAGATTTATGGCATCATCCTTGAATGTTTTTGCACAACCATTCTCATGGTAATCCTGGCGTTTATGTCTTGATGCGAGCGTGGTTTTGCTACATTAAATTGGGTAATCTAACATTGTAGTCATCTTGACCTTCATGTCTTTGATGCTCATGTTAGAATCTTTCCACATTCCAAGCTGATATAAATCACATTCATATCTTCATAGTTGCGTTTGTGACTAGTGATGATTGTGTGATCGTCCGATGTCCGGTAATAATGGCCCAATGATGAAAATAAGTTCTCTTACATTCTCTAAAGAATGATGAACACACAAAAACCTATGTTACCCTATTGCAAGTACACCTTTGCATTTTCATGTAGCTTGCATTATTTAGACTTCATGTTAATTTGCACTTTTAGGCTGTATTATGGGTTTGAGAGGGTTTCCTTCAGCTTTCTTGTGGATTTTTCATCAACTGTGATCACGTTCTTCATTTCCTTATATTCTTTCGTGATCTCAATCGAAATTCCCTATCTTAAACAGTTGATTGATTTTGATGCATCCTCTTTATTGAGGCAGATTCTCTTCCTTCTCTCCATTTCTTTCCATTTCTTCCAAACTTCTATCTTCCATTCGATTTCACCCCACTTCTTTTCTTCTAAATCAACCTTAGGGAATAATTTTCTTGCTGATCTACCTGGGTTCTGTGATTCTTATATTTTTCATCTTACATCAAGAACCTTATCTTTTGTTTGATTTGATCAAATTTTCAATTTATTAGTTCTCCTCTATCTCATTTTGATTTCGATCACGAGGGGGCAGTACCTATCAAACTTCAATCCTTGATTCAACTTTATAAATTTATCAATTGCTTCTCTTGGGGCAACCTTGCTTGAGATTCTTATCTCTCACTTTGGATGTGATCCCGAATTGACCTCATGTTCAAAGGCCTTTTGTTTATGTTTGTCCATATGTGATCCTAAGTCGACCTCACATCTGAGTTGTTTTGTGATCCCAAATCGATCTCACATTGCAACTTCATTCTTTGACTGCATGTGATCCCGAGTCGACCTCACATTAGTCAAAGAGGGGCAAATGTATGCAACCTAAAATGGTCACCTAGACTTTAGGCCCCATTTATTTAATTTGTCAACATCAATTTTCTGAATCAATGATTGTCACATTTTCAAATCAAACTTCTTAATCAATTCATAACTATTTCAAATGTTTCAATTTTCCCTAAGGTTTGAATGCTTCATTAATTTTATTTAATCAAAAGAAATAAATCCCTTTTAATAAATAAAATAATGTTATTTAATTGAAGTTAATATTACTTAAATAAAATGATGCTATTTAATTAAATCTATTTTTAATTAAATTATTTTATTTTATTTTATTAATATTCATTTCTAAATTACATAATCTTATTTTATTTTATTAAAAGAGATATTATCATCTTAAATTAAATAAAATAAATGAAATATCCTCTCAAGAATATCCTGTGATGAAAAAATGGAAACAAATCAGTTAAAAGGAAATAAACTAAAAAAAGAATTCCAATCAAGATTTGTTTCTATTTTTCTATTTATCCCACATTGCTTTTGAATTTGCCTTCAATTCCACTTTTGCCTATAAAATGAGCCCTCTCATTCTCATTTCAAAAAATCACGAATTTTTACATCGACTTATGCTACAAATTTTCTTGAATTTTATCATTTGAGATTACACATTAGTTTGATTTTATAAGCATCTTAGTTTTAGAGCATATAGTTTAATATTACATTTTAGCTTAATCTTCATAGTAGATTAATTTGCAAAATAATTCATTTATGGCATTGCATGTAGATCAATTTTCATTTCAATAAATTAGTTTTGTTTATTGCATTTTACAGTCATTCAGATTAGTTTTCATTGCTGCATTGCAAGAACAGGATTCATGGAGATTGGCATTCTTGCTTCTCCTCTTTGAATTTCTCGTTCCGAGACTGTATTTGCAGGGGTAACTGGGTCAATCTGAGGGCCACAATATCAATCCCTGCTCTTCTCGGATAGAGAGTTGTGAATTGATTTGCAAGGATTCATTATTGAGTATCCTTGCATGCAAGGATTCACAGAAGTATAACATATTTTCAGTTATACAATATCAAATGAAGGGAACAAGCAACACATAACCTACTACTAGAAGATAGGCAATGTTTTCCTATCTTCCAACAAGTTGGATGGATGGATTATTTTTTAAGGCTTACAAAATTCAATTAGGTAATGACCCAACAATTTTCCAACACTTTACAAAATGATGAGGCAGTTGTTAGGGATCTATGGGTAGATTCCTCAGAAGCATCTATAGCTAAAGTATCTAGTTTTCCAAGAGAAGGAGAGGAGTTTCCAGTCAGAGTAGATGCCATTGCAGCAAAAAATGAATAATCCTTTCTAGGAGAAAATTTGTATTCTTCCTCACAAGGCACTAAACGTTTGTCTTTTCCTTGGGTTTGGCCTTTGATAGCTTCTTACATAGTTAAATACTTGACATGTGATGGGAGATAGTGCTTGCTATACATAGTTCATTTCAAATTGTTAAGTCTCTATGCCATGGCATGCATGTAAATGTTCCCAATTTTTTGTACAATCTATTAAAAAGTGTCTTCAAAATATAAAAGGAAAAGAAAGATCTCAACATTTTCTCATTTTTACTTAGTTACATTACTAGTAAAGAGGAGCCTTAAAGTTCAGTTTGTAAATGTTTCTTGGGGAGATTTTCTCAATTGTAGAAATATCAAAAATATCCTTCAAATTCCTAATGAGGAAAATAGAGGCCAAGAACAAAGAATGGAAGAGCCTATTGCTTATGCTCTAGAGGAAGAAATGCCCTCTAGTTCCCTTACTACAAACCTGCCTACAACATAGGAGAACCAAAAGAATAAGGTTTGTAGGGAACTTATCCTACAGCCTCTACTGAGTAGCCCACACCAAAGAGAAAACAAGAAACCCTTGTTTCGAAGAGGCCACAAGAGGATAAGAAGAGAAAGCTTGGATCTTCTTCCTTTGCACCTATAAATGGGTAGAAGAGGCCAACACAATCTAGGAGGCGATCACATCGTCTCAAAAAGAAAGGGCCAATAAAAGGCACAAGTAAAAAGCAGAAAGAGGATATTATTATGATTGAGAAAGATTCAAGATCAGAGGGGAATTCCCATATAGATGTGAATATACTAGTTGTATAGTCATTGTATTTTACTACCACTTCTGATCAGATTCAAAAGATATTTTTGTAGCCAAGGAAATGAGAAGGTCTCCAAAAAGCCTTGATTCAAAGGGTTGTGAATATACAAGTGAAATGGGAGATGAGAAGTTTTTAGAGAAGGATGAAGAAATTTTTATTAAAGAAAGGAATGCTAATAAGGAATTATAGGAAGCAATGTAGAGAATAAAGCAGTTGGAAGAAATGTTAAAGACATACCAACAAAAGGACAGTGGGCAAGATGCTAGGATTAAAGAATTGGAGAAGAGGCTCCATAAGTTTGAGCATGGTTCAAAATTGGAGATATTGGAAAAACTTGCTATGGTAGAATCAGAAGGGAAAGAACCAATATCCAAAGGCTCAATTTCCTAGATTAAAACCCCATCGGGCTAACTGTAGTATATCTAGGTGTTGAAGCATGGAAGAAAAAAAAGAATTCTCCCAAAAAGAGAAAGAAAGGACAAGGGAGAGAGCTAAATTGCTTTCCAATCACACCAAGGCACTAGAAAAGCAAGAAGCAGAAGTAAAAAAGGTTGAAGTTAAAGATTGAAGAAATAGTAGACAAAACTACACAATACGAACAATATTTGTTTTGATACAAACAACATTGTTTTGCTACAAATAGTATTTGTTTTGATACAAAAAGCATTGTTTGATATGAACAGTATTTGTTTTGATATAAACAACATTGTTTTGATACAAACAACATTGTTTTGATACAAACAGTATTTGTTTTGATACAAATAGCACATCAGTGTAAGAAAAATATACAAAAAAATATATTCTTAATTCTTTGAAAAGGGGAAATTTACATCTTGTATTACTATCTAATAATATGAAAATCTATAGCATTATTTTGAATGAAATGAATCTGTTATAATGGTTTCCATTTCAAAATGTATGCACAAATATACTAATTAAAGTTGGCACATATATGTGTATGCACATAGACCTTCATCTATGTACATACACATACTTGTGACATACCTTCTTTTGTTACTTATTTTATTCTTTCTTAAATGAATATTGAATTGCGTTGAATTTAATCATGTGACGTGTATGAAATGAATGGATAATTTATTCATTAGTTCCATATGAATCATTTTTATGATTTTATTTAAGTCAAGGAAATAAGTAGATTGAATTACTTTTCCATAAAAATGTGTGTAAAAAATATCCTCTTTTTTTAATAGAACAACACCTACGTAGAATAAAACACCTTAGGGTAGATACTGCTAGAGGATAAATAGTTGCTATGGAATAACTATGTTTTTGAAAGTTACCTTTTAGGACGGGTGCCGAAATGGAGTTTAGAGGTATAGGTTTTTGCTTTATCCAAAACCCATCTTTTGTTGTTGCAACTAATTTTTAATGTTTGGCCTAGCAATTAGCCCATTATGTATGTATAGAATTTGTGATAAAACTCTCTGCCATTCCTAGAATAGATTTTTCTTTTTCTAATTATAGATAAAGATGCATGTTGATGTATGGGCACACACCAAATTCTACCTTGTAGATTGTTCTCTTGCTAATTTTTTTGTGTAGGGTTGGGTATTCTTCAAGTTGAAAGAATTTCGGGGAAGCATAAGCTTCGTGGTTGGGCGGTAAAGTGCTTCAACCATGTTCTTGTCCACTAGTGGAGGCAAGTGTCAAGAGGAAACCTTGGATGTTTTCATGATTATCATGGTCTATGATGTAACCTTGATGTTAAATTTGCATATTGTATTGACTTTGTGGCCCTATGGGCCAAGTCAACTTGGATATTGTAATTGACATTGAAATTGAATATATATATATATATATATATATATTTGACTAATTTTAATTAGACATGTGTTGCTATGATTGATAATAGCTGCTTAGTTATGTCTTTTAAAAATTAAATATTCATAATGTCATTTACAATAATATAATTAAGTAATAATTTTAGAATGGGTTATTACAGATAGAAAGATGTAGGGAAAGGGAGGGAGAGAGAGAGATGTATAAAGAGGGAAAAGGAGAGAGGGAAGGAGAAAGGGAGGGATAGGTAGAGAGATAGGTCTAGAGCTTGGGGGAGAGAGTGAGATAGAGAGAGGCAAAGGTAGGGAGAGAAAGTTAGGTAGAAAAATAGGTAGGGAGGAAGGGTTAGGTAGAGAGAGGGAGGGGAGACATATAAAGAAGTAGAGAGGGAAAGAGGGAGAGAGGAAGAGATAGAGAGAAAAGAGATAGAGGTGAGATAGAGGAGGGAGGGAGAGGTAGAGAGATAGGTCTAGAGATTAAGGGAGAGAGTTGAAATAGAGAGAGGGGTAAGTGCACAAAGTTGAGTCCACGAAACGTGGAAGTTTTTACCTTAGGAAAAAAATGAATTCGGCTTTCAAAAAATGGGATCCCACTTTTTAATAAACGGGATCTCGTTTTTAAAAAGTGGGATCCCATTTTTAGAAAACGAGATCTCGTTTAGCTTCGGGATCCCGAGCCTAAGTTTAAAATATGGGATCCCGTTTTCGGAAATTTCCAGATCCCATTTTGAAAATTTTCCAAAAACGGAAATTTCCAAAAATGGAAAGTTTTTAAAATGGGATCTCATTTTCAAAAAATTTTGAAAATGGAAATCCCATTTTGAAAAATTTCCATTTTTCAAAAGTTTCAAACGGGATCCCGTTTTGAAAACTTTTCATTTTTGGAAATTTTCATTTTTGGAAGAATTTCAAAATGGGATCCTATTTCATAGAACCATAAAAAATGGTTTTTTTATGAAACGGGATCCCGTTTTGAAATGGGATCCCATTTCATAGAACCATAAAAAATGGATTTTTTATGAAACGGGATCCTGTTTTTTAATGAAACGGGATCCCGTTTGAAAACAGGATCCCGTTTTTTAAATTATGAATTTTTGAGTGGGTTTTTTGGCTTGTTTTTTGGTTCGAGAAATGGCTTGGGGACCCAAACCTAAGCTTTGGACCTAGTTTGACCTACAACTTGAAGGTCCTGTTAATGTCACAGGAAAATAATGACTTTGGACATATGTTTGAAGACCTATTTTGTAGAATTTTTTTATGAAATTAAAACCCATTATAGATGCAGATTCCAAATATGTAATTTTTTTAATAATTTGATTATTTTTCTATTTTTCAGCTTAATTTCTAATGAAACTAGTCCATAAACTTGAATTATCATATTTTTAGTATTTTAATAACTTTTGATCAACATAACATTTTGACAAACGGATTGCATGAGAGCAAATTTCAGACAATTCTTTTCAGTTTAAAAAAAAAATCAAAAAATGATAAGTTTAGGTTATCTTATGCGTGTCATACACGACGATTTTTCAAAATGACAAATATGCCTAATAAATATTTAATAAAAAAAAAAGTATTCAATAAAAAATTATAAAAAAATATTAAAAGCAAGCTTTAGTGAGTCACAAAACTTTTCCCAAAAGGATTTAGAAAAATATGATAATTTATGTCAAAATATGGATGTCGTACATGTGCATGGTATGGTATAAAAAGTGACTTAAACAAGGGTTTTAGAAACGCCATTGAAACTCAATTTTACAACTGGTATTGAAATAATAAATTACATATTTGGAAACTAGACTGAAAATTACATTTTATGATCAGTGACTTTTTTGAAGATTCCATCTCTAAGTGCTTCAAATTTTAAGGTCAAATGTCAAATTGAAAATCAGGGAAACCACTTCCACTTTCTGGCCAAAAAGTATTGAAATAAATTACATATTTGGAAACTAGACTCCGAGTACTACATTTTATGATCAATGACTTTTTTGAAGATTCCATCTCTAAGTGCTTCAAATTTTAAGGTCAAATGTGTCAAATTCTGAAAATCAGGGAAACCACTTCCACTTTCTGGCCAAAAAGTATTGAAATAAATTACATATTTGGAAACTAGACTCCGAGTACTACATTTTATGATCAATGACTTTTTTGAAGATTCCATCTCTAAGTGCTTCAAATTTTAAGGTCAAATGTGTCAAATTCTGAAAATCAGGGAAACCACTTCCACTTTCTGGCCAAAAAGTGGACTCAACTTCTTGCACACACCCAGAAGGACAAGGAGACATGGAAGGAGGGAGGGAGAGGTGGAGAGATAAGTCTAGAGAGAGGGAGGGAGAGGTAGATAGATAATTCTAGAGCTTGGCGAGAGAGAGATAAAGAGAGATGTGAAGAAATGGAGAGAGAGATGTTTAAAAGGGACATAGGGAGAGGGAAGGAGGGATGGGTAGAGAGACAGGTCTAGAGATTGGTGGGAGAGGGAGTGAGATAGAGAGAGGTAGAGAAAGGGAGAGAGATATGGAGGGAAGGGTAGGTAGAGATAGAGAGGTAGGGAGGAAGGGAGAGGTGGGTAGAGAGGGAGAGAGGGAGGGGGAGATAGAGAGAACTAGAGAGGGAAGAAAGGAGGAGGAGAAGAGAAGAGAGAGATAGAGGTGACAAATAAAAGTAGAGGGGAGGGAGGGACAAAAAAATAGGTAGAGAGATAGGTCTAGATCTCATGGGAGAGAGAGTGAGATAGAGAGAGAGGGAGAGAGATATGGAGCAAGAGAGAAAAAGAGAGATATAAAGAAAGGGAGAGATATGTCTAAAGAGGGGAAAAGAGAGGTAAGGAGAGAGGGAGGGAGAGGTAGAGATAGGCCTATAGCTTGAGGGAGAGAATGAGATAGAGAGAAAGGTAGAGAAATGGATAAAGATAGATAGAGAGATATGAAGAGGGACAAAGAGAGGGAAGGAGGGAGGAAGGGGGATGTAGAAAAATAGGTATAGATCTCAAGGGAGAAAGAATGAGATAGAGAGAGGTAGAGATAGAGCTCAAGGGAGATATAGAGAGAGGAACAAGTGTTGTGTTTCACTTCTTAGCATTGCATAGCTTAGCTATTAAATGAATGAAATTAAATCAACAAGAAAATTAGAAAAAAATGCCTTTCATTTACCTTATTTTATTCAATGGTTGAAAAATAAAATAAAAATAAATAAATAGATAAATAAATGAAAATACAAGAGTTTATTTTATTGAAAAATATTTAAATGAATAGAAGATTTTAATTTTATAGTTTTTAAATAAAATTAAAAATTTAATTAAATGATTAAACAAAATTTAATTTAAAAGCATGCAAATAAATTGCATGCCATAAAAAGGGAGCATTACTATTTTAAAAGACTACTGGTTTGCATGTCGTGTCGTTTCATGCATAAGGGAGTGGGGAGTTCTTTAAGTTAAAAATAGTGGGAGATAGTAGTGGGATATAATGGTACAAATGGGGGACAACCAATGCATAGGAAATAATGTTTTGTTTTAATAAAATTCATCTTAGTGAAAAAGTCATTTTTGCAACATATTGCTTCCCCTCTAGGGAGGGTTATTTGTGTCAAACCATATAGGTTCTTTCAATCTCACCCTCAAAAGTGAGTCTGTGTCGAAGTGGACCTTTCACAATGATGTAGAGTAGGGGTTTAAATCTTTAGGTCCTTATGATCTTATCCCTTCAACTTTTCTCTATTTCACCTCACTATCCTTGTAGGTCTCCAAAATAACAAACCAGAGCCTAACTCCTTAAATCCCTTACAAACGCACAAACAAATTGGTGATCCAAACACCTTTTACAGAGTTTCACAATATACCTAAAACCCATCTATGGATACTTAGGAAAATATGCTTCAACCCAAGCCTTCTACGTTGTCCTAGTGAGCCAATTAGGCCACTTTTACAGAGGGACTTGTCTTTATTCCTATCCCCAACCCAAAAAATCAGTGGGGTAGCACTTCTCAGGTCTCAAAACCCCTAAATCCACAACTTTTCTCAGAAGAACCCACCATCAACACTCTAAACTTAGAAACCCTTATTTTTAGGACTTTATATGAGGGTTTATTGAAAAACCTTGCTCCAAGCCTCTCCACACCTTACCACCACTTTAAAAACTCTTAGTTTTTCCTGCACATGCTAAAAAATTCATTAGCCAAACTTTATCAACAACATTATACCAAACCCTAGTCCAAAACCTCCATTTTCATGTCAAAATCACATAAAATTACACTGGGATAGTCTTCAAAATACCATCAAACCTCAACCCCTGCTCACACAAACTCCAATAACACCTGATAATACCTTATTTGACCCATTCCACCTAGTCACAATGATTATAGTCGGTGGAATAGGTGTTTAGATCATTTAATTATCCTCAAACCCTTAAAATAGGGTATTCATAGTCTCATACAGAAAAACCCAAACTCTATGTTCATCCCTCAAAATAGAAAAAAGTGGAAGCTAGTTCATGTATTTAAATAATTCAAACAATTTTTGATCAATATGATGTTGTACGGGACCGTATAGGTCTCAGAGAGCAATAAAACACACAAAATCTGAAGAAAAAAAAGAAAGAAGGAATCAATTGATTTTCACTTCAAAACTTCAAGAGCCACCTCACAACGATGTGTAAAATCATTTATAACCTCTTTCCCTCCAAATATAACTAACTCAATGTGCATAACTACCTTTTGAATAACTTTGACTGTTGGCATTCCAAAAATATGCTTTTTGCAACTTTTGAAAATGAAAACTTTTTCTAATTTTAGCAACTTTTGTATTTTTTACTCCAAATGCCCTCAAATCAATTAAAATGCAATTAGATGGTCCCAATGGACCCTACAATGCCTAAAACCCTTGATCCCTATTACAAATTTAACAATTGACTCTTCATATTCCATTTAACAACATTTGGCAATTTTGCATTACAAGTTTGCACTATTTTGTAGCCTTTTACATCTTTTGCACAATTTGACTCAAATGAATCCAAAACATTAAAAATGGCCTTGATATGGCCTTATTACCTCCAAAATACTCCAAACCTTCAAAAACTCAACCTAAAACTCCTCATTGCATGACTTGCACTTTGTGCTCCTACACCACACAAGATTTGAAAGAGTCCATTGATGTTCAAATTGGTTCTTTTTGACATACCCAGAAGGTCACTTATTTTAATTTGTCAAATATTTGCTATCAATGTTAGTCTGTTGACCACAAGATTGAGGATTTCCCTCTAGCAGAACCCTATACTCCATCAGTTCCTTGGGATGCTAATAAGCCCCATCAGACGGAAGGTGTCGCTGCCAAACCAAAAGAAAAATGGACAACAATTACCAATCAAAAAAACAAGTCCAATGGTTTCATAATGGTTACCAAAACCTCTGATCTAGAAAAGGAAGTTTCAAACCCCTCTATAAAAGGGAATGAAGCCCATATGGGCTCTACTAGCACCTCAGTGTGGCCAAGGCCTAAGGCTATGCCCCAACTTTCCTCAATTATGATAGCACAACCAACTAAGTCTCCTCCTATGTCAAGAGTTCATAGGAGGTTTCAATGTCCTTCTCGACCTTTAGAAGAAGGAGAATATGTTCAAGAGAAATAGATACATTCGTCTCCTACCATTTAAATTGGTTCAATCCCACTATAATTTTTACATAATCGCTTTTCCACTCTGGACAAGCCAAACTCCGATGAAATGGAGGAGTTCCATTCATGAATTTTATTTCCGAGAATGTTTGAGGTCTAATAGACCTCTCTAAGAAGTATTCTATTAGGAATACTCTTCAGAAATATGTTGGTATTGATGTTTTGTGTCTTTAAGAAGTGAAAGTTGTTATTTTTTTGCTTTCTTCGACTTGCCAATCTATTTGGCCAGCCAGTAAAGTGTATTGTACTGAACATAAGCCTAGACGTAGTGGAGTGGTCACCCTTCTATCCCCACAGTGGCATGCTTGTGTGGTTGATGATGGGTCATACCCCACACATTGCCTTGTCTAGATTCTTTTAAACATTAACAATCATTCCTTTGAGATTATTAATGTTTATGTCTCAAATGATGCGGTTGAAAGATCTCTTCTCTGGCAATGGATTGTTGACTCACTACTAGTTTCTACTTGGTTGCTTTGTCGGGATTTCAATGTGGTTGAGGTGGTGTAATTTTCCATTTTGATGGGTAGCTGGTAAAAGAGAGGCATGATACTACATGCATAATAAATTGGGTATTTTTTACCCCAATATTGGTCGTTGCCACTCTCATTCTCTTTGGCACACTTGGTGCAATTATCAAGTTGGGTCTGCTAGGATTTTTAAATGCCTTGATCTTGCTATGATCTCAGCTCAATCTTTTTTCTCTTTTGCCAACTCTTTGCCACTTTTGGTAAGGCCATTAGTGGACGTGATGTTGTTAGACCACTTTCCCATTATATTCTGCATTGAATGGGAATTAAGGTAGCCCCATGCCAGTAGGACCTAGTTCTTTTTGAACACTTCCTTATTAAGTCATCAACTGACACTGGCCCACATCAGCATTGTTTGGAATTTGGAGTGTAGGCCACCTCACAATACAAGTTGGATTACTTGGTAGAGTGATGTCGTCACTTGCACTGTGAGGTTTCTCTACATTTATGGGCACCAACTAGCCATCTTTCATAGATGGTCTTATGAAGTGACAGTGTCTTACATCCATGTTGCCACCAAGGCCTTGGTGGCTAACCCCTTTTCCCCTTCTCTACAAGTCAAGATTGTGGAGTTAAGGCATAAAAAATAAGTTGCTGATAATTATTCTGCCAGAGGAGCACAAATCAAGGTAAGACTTCATTGGCTTAAAATTAAAGATTGTTCCTTGAAAGAATTTTTCCTGGCTCTTCAAACCAAGCACTCATCTCTTGGTATCAAACAGATCAAAGAAGGAAACACCATGCTTTCCAAATTTCCTGACATTCTTAGGAATTTGTTAGACACTATGAGTAGGTGTTCGCAACTCAAGAGTAAACTTTGGAGTGGTAGCAAGCGCTTTAGAATTGTCTTGTTGTGCCAAATAGGCTCTCCTTAGCCCAAAAATCCTTTTGTGAGCAATTGCTTATAATTGAAGATCTTAAAGAAGCTTTCAGAACTATGGTTGATGATAAGGCTTTGGAATTGATAGATTCTCGTGTGAATTTTACAAGACCCTTTCGGATTGTGTTGGGAAAGATTTGCATAAGGTTTACCTTGAAGCTTTTCATTCTAAAACTTTAGAAAATCTTATCAATAAAGGAAATATAAAATTCATACCTAAATCTGATGATCCTGAGGATATCTGTAACTAGAGACCCATCATGCTCCTCAATGTCTCTTAGAAAATTATTTCCAAAGCCCTTGCCTTGAAAAATTTCCATCTTCTGCCTCAAATTGTGCACCCGAAGAAAACTGGATTTATTAAATCTAGGTTCATCTTAGACAACATTATTGTTGTCTAGGAAGGCATGGAATGGGTGAGACGCTCAAATCAAAAAGCAATTTTCCTTAAAATTGATTTCATTAAAGCTTATGATCGCATTGAATGGTTGTTCATACTTGTTATGTTGTATGTGCTAGGATTCGGTCCTCAATTCATACAGGCCATGCAAATTTATTTTTTTACCCCTCCACTTGCATCACCATTAATGGTCACCAGTCCCCTTCCTTTGGTCTATTTCATTCCATTTGTCAAGGTTGCTTGATTGCCCCTCACTTTATGTGCTTGTTGTTGAGGAGCTTGGATATTTGTTAGTTCATGCCATCTCCTAAAGGTTGGTTTGTGGCATCTCTTTGCCTAATTCGCCAACCCAACTAGTCAATGGCCACTTTGTTGATAATTCTTTTCTTACCTTACTGGAAGAGGAAAATAATGTCAAAGATGCTCTTTGATTTCCTTGATACCTTCTATTTTTCCTCTGGTTCTTCCATTCAATGTCACAGACAGTCTATCCTTCCCAATCCCCACTAGATTTAGAATTATGGCTAGAAGTGGATTGCTCCTGGAAAAATATTTTGATTTATGGGCATTCATTTCACCTTTTAGGCTTCCTCTGCTAATCTCTAGTAAATGGTTCTTTCTTGAATTGAGCAGAAACCTTCCTACTGGATTACCAAGCCGCTCTCTCTGGCTGACAAATTCCATATTTTCTCTAAGATTTTAGCAATGACTCGTGTATTATTCTTCATGTTGGGTCCCTTTCAAGTCCTCGTATGCTAAGCTGGAAAAGTTGCTTCGTGATTTTCTCTAGGCCTCTTCTGAGACTCACTGAGGGTTTCACCACTTAGGCCTAGGAGTTTTGTTGCATGCCCAAAGACTTTGGTGGGCTTAGCCTTCTCTCCACTCAGCGCAAAGGGATTGATCTTTGTGTCAAATGGATTATCAAAGCTCTAACTAGCGATGAGGCTTGGAAAATCTTCCTCAAGCATTGTATTCAGTCCAATTTTCCATGGCACAAACCTTCTTAGAAGGGAATTGGCTTTCAAACCCTTATGGTTATGAGGGAGTCAATCCAAATTGTGAGAAATTTCATGGCCAAGAGCATTTGGTGGGATTGGGAGGCTACCAATCCCTGGCTCTGCTAGTCTGGGTCTAAATTTTGAGATGGACTCTCTCAATCAATAAAAAGATTGGTGGTCACCTCTTTTTGCTAGTGCAGGTCAGCCATTGGCCAAGCTTCCTTGGCTTAAGGCCCTCAAGTTTCATAAGAACCTTCAAGACTTATTTCATAGATCCACAATGAGCATCTTGACTTGGGAAGCTTTCTATGCTCAATATGGTTTTCAAAACAATAACCATGAAACCTACGACGACCTGGTGAATGTCATTTGAGTTGATATGCTTCATAAGGTGGATATTTGTGCCACCAAGCCCTAGTGGAAGGACTGGAAGTGGTACCCAGACACCCCTTTCAAAAATTGCAAGCCTTGGCTTGCTTATGAGTGGCTTTAGCCCAATTTTCCTATGATTGACAGTTTTAACTACAGATGGCACCTCCAGTCTTCAATTTTAGTTTAGTGTAAAATATTTTCTACTACTTGGTCTGCAATTGTTGAGCCACAACTCACCCACTTTTCTTGGTATATTCTTTTCCAAGGCTTACCAGTGGGGTCTCAGCTTGTTCACTTGGGGGTCTAGGACCCTCATTGCCCTTTTTGTATGCAAGCTGAGTCATTTAAGCACCTTTTCTAGTTTTATACCAGAGCTCAGTTGATGTGGAATTGGATTCATGACTTCTTTTGACCTTGCAGGATAGAGCCCTTCTCCTAGCATATGGTTTTGTTGGGTGACTCTCCCAGGGTCCCCGCTAAGTATACCTAGATTTGGCACACTTTAGGGTGGAAATCCTCTTCAATATTTGGAAAGATAGAAATTTTTGCATTTTTTTCACAACCAGATTGATAAATTTGTTTCTCTATATTCTAAAATGACTATTTGCTCTAATATTCTTCTACAAATTCAAGTGCAAGCTAGTAAAGTTGTGTTTGAATTTGCTCACCTACAAAAGCTCTTGGACCACTAGGGAAATGCCCCTTATACTGTGGTACGTGTGCCTCCCTCACCCACTTCTTCCTAGGGTCGGTCACCTTCATGGGGCCAATGGTGAAGTGGCTCTACCAGGGACTCTTTCCCCCGCTCTTAGGCTCCTCCTCATGGCTCTCACCCTGGTTGATAGCCGCCTTCTCCTCCTTCGTGGTCCAACCTAGGGTGGCCTTCTAGAGGGGTAGTGGGGGGTGGCAGTGACACTTCTGGGTGGCCTACTGGTAATGCCCCTGGTGGTAGTTCTGGTTGGCCTGATACTACTAAATGGCTTATGCTGCCGGATCTAACAATTTTACCTCATTGTGAAGATAAAGATGAAGAAAAAGATGATGACAGTTGGGCTCCCCCTAACGTCACTCTAGACCTCGTTGATGTATGGAGGAAAAAATTGGATGATAGGGACCCGCCGCCCTCTATTGGCACTACAATGGCCACTTGATGGCCTTTTAATTTATGTTGTGGCATTCTCTCCACTCAATGGCAAGGGATTGCTCTTTATGTCAAATGGATGATCAGAGTCTTTATTGGTGAGGAGGCCAAGAAAATCCTCCTCACGCATTGTATTTAGTCTGGATTTCCAATCCATAGACCTTCTTACAAGGGAATTGACTTTCAAACCCTTCTGGTTATGAGGGAGCTAGTCCAGATTGTGGGAACTTTCATGGCCAAGAGCATTTGGCAGGCCTAGGAGGTTGTCAAGCCCTGAATCTGCTAGTCTAGGTCCAGATTTCAAGATGGACTCTCGCTCAATTAGCAAAATGGTTGGTTAAAGATATCAAGTTTCAAAAATCCATATTATAGATTGGTATTTCTTTTGGATTCAATTGTGTTTGTATTGATACAAAAATATGAATACAATCGAATCTAGGAGCAATACTAATTTAGAATGTTTGGTGGTCACCTCTTTTTGCTAGTGTATTTTGGTCATTGGCCAAGCGTCCTTGGCTTAAGGACCTCAAGTTTCATAAGAAGGGTATCCAAACCCTTCAAGACTTATTTCATAGACCCACTATGAGCATCTTGCCTTTGGAAGCTTTTTGTGTTCAATATGGTTTTCAAAACCATGATCATGAAACCTACGACAACCTGGTGAATGAAATTTTGACTAATATGCTTCATAAGGTGGGTACTTATGCCACCAAGCCCTAGTCGAAGGACTGGAAGTGATACCCAGACACCCCTTTCAGAAAATACAAGCCTTGGCTTGGATATCAATGGCTTTTGCCCCATTTTCCTATGATTGACAATTTGAAATAGAAATGACACCTCCAGTCTTTAGTGTTTGTTTGGTGTAAAAAAAATTATGCTACTTGTTCTACAAGTATTGAGCCAAAGCTCGCCCTTTTTTCTTGGTGTATTCTTTTCCAAGGCTTACCAATGGGGTCTCGACTTATTCAATTGGAGGTCTAGAACCCTCGTTTCCCTTTTTGTGGGCAGACTGAGTCATTTAAGCACCTTTTTTGGTTTTGTATCAGAGCTTAGAAACTATGGAATTGGATTCATGACTTCTTTTTTCCTTTCAGTTTGAAGCCCTTCTCCTAGCATATGGTTTTTCTGGGTGACTCTCCCAAGCTCCCCACTAAGTATACCTAGATTTGACACACTTTCAAGGTGGAATTCCTCTTCAATTTTTGGAAAGATAGAAATGCCTGCATATTTTATCAAAGTCAAATTGATAAATTTGTTTCTCTATATTCTAAAACGTCTATTTTCTCTAATGTTTTTTTGCAAATTCAAGTGCAAGCTAGTAAAGTTGCACTTGAATTTTCTCACCTACAGGAGCTCTTGGACAACTAGGGAAATGCCCCTTGTACTATGACATGTGTGCCTCCCTCGCCCACTTCTTCTTGGGGTCGCTTGCCTTCATGAGGCCAATGGTGAAGTGGCTTTTCCAGGGACTCTCGCTTTTGCTCTCAGGCTCCTCGTTGTGGATCTCGCCTTCATGAGGCCGATGGTGAAGTGGCTTTTCCAGGGACTCTCGCTTCCGCTCTCAGGCTCCTCGTTGTGGATCCCGCCTTCATCGATAGTCGCCTTCTCCTCCTTCGTGGGTCAACCTGGGGTGGCCTTCTAGAGGGGTGGCAAGGGGTGGTGCTTCTGGGTGGCCTACTATAATGCCCCTGGTGGTTTTTCTAGTTGGCCTGATACTACTAAATGGCTCTTGTGGCCAGATCCGGCAATTTCACCTCACCATGAAGATAAAGATGAAGAAAAGGATAATGAAGGTTAGGCTCCCCCTGACATCACTCCAAACCCCATTGATGTATGGGGGAAAAAATCAGGTGACAGGGACCTGCTGCCCTTTGCTGACACTACAATGGTCATCTAATGGCATTTTAATTTGTGTTTGTAATGTTTTCTGCTTTCTGGGCTTGACTAATGTGACTCTGGACTTCTAGATTTAACCCATGTGACTATCGAGATGTGCCTTTTTACCACCCATCCTTTTTTGTGAATATGTATTTGTATCTTTTATATTAATATAGATATAATGCCTATTCATAAAAAAAGAATGATAAAAAATAACATAGATTATAATGGAAAGGAATGTGAAGCAAGAGCAAAAGGAAGGAGGCATTAAAGCCAAGACTAAGAGGAGTAGTGTTTGACATGGATGGAACCCTGATCATTCTAGTTATCGACTTCTCTCTCATGAAACATAAGGATTTTGTATTCCTACTTCCACATCCTCGGGCACTCCTTTCCTTTACAGACCCACTCTTCTTAACTCACCTCTTGACATTTCCCCATCCAGACACACTTTTCTAAATAGTCATTTAGGCCATATCATAGTCCTCTGATCAAGGGTTTCGCCCTAGGAATTATTGGGACTGTATGATTCTATCGTTGTACAATGGAGTGAACATGAAGAATATGAGGTCATTAAGAAAGAAGGGAGGGGAAAATATAGTGAATTTTTTGATAGGGTCAATGTAGTTAACTATGAACGACGCTTCATCAAGATCTTGAAGCCTGTTAAGAGAGAGAAGGGTGTGATTCACGGGTATTCATCTTTGATGTAAAGAATTGGAGGAAATCATCCGTAAGCAAGGGATTTCAGAGGTAAGTCTTCAATTCTTCATTTGGTCTTGCCATTGTGGGACTGTAGACTCTTCTTAACTGTGAATGCTACTTATCTGGCTCCGACTCTCTATCGTCATTTTTTTGTGTTTGTTGTGATCTCATTTATGTGCTAGTCTGTTATCATAACATCTACTCTGAGAGTTCTCTTTTAGTTATTTGTTTAGCTGCTTCTTATTTTTTTTCAACCTTCCGCACTTGGCTTGGTCCAAGCTACACCCACGCTGACATACCTAAGCCCTCGATTGAGAATGATTAAGTGTTTGGAGATTGATAGGAATGTTGATAAAAATTGTAGAAGAAAATGAAAGAAATTGTAGAAAATGAGAACAAAAAATTAAAACACTGCAATTTCTTATTCATTTGCTTCTACAATTTTTATCAACATTCCTATAAATCTCCAAATGCTTAATCATTCTCAATTGAGGGCTTAAGTATGTCAACGTGGGTGTAGCTCAAACAACGTCAACATATTAGCTGGATTCAACTTCATGTCAATTTTCTCTACCTGCAGCTTACCTTCATCAATAACATGGCAAATAAAATGATATCACAACTCTATATGCTTTGTCCGATTATGAAAGGTGGAATTCTTGGCCAAGTGAATAGCACTATTACTATCACAAAATAGAGTAAAAATTGATTTCTTACACCCTAATTCACTTAACAACCACTTCAACCATATCATTTCCTTTGCTCCTTCAGTGAGAGCAATATATTCATCCTTCATAGAAGAAAGTGCAACCACATGTTGCAACTGAGAAACCCAACTTATTGCTGCCCCAAAAAAAGTAAACACATAACCGGTAGTAGATCATCATTTTTCCAAATCTCCACCCATATCTGAATCAACAAAACCTTGTAGGTGTGTGTCCTTACCACTGAAACATAAAACATGATCTGAAATTCCTTTCAAGTACCTGAAGATCCATTGTATTGCCTGCCAATGTGATTTACCTGGATTACTCATAACTCCCACTGCATGAGTAATATCCAGATGAGTACAAATCATGGCATACATGAGACTGCCAATTGTGGATGAATATGGAACACCCTTCATGTGTTCTTGATCTTCTTCTATTTTAGGACACATGGCTGAGGATAAGCGAAAATGATCAGCCAAAGGAGTACTAACGGATCTAGCATTTTTTATATTGAATTTATCTAAGATTTTAAGAATATACTTTTCTTGAGATAATCTGATTTCTCTCTTATTCCTATCCTTGATTATATTCATCCCAAGAATCATCTTTGTTGCCCCTAAATCTTTTATGACAAAACGTTGAAATAAATGTTGCTTCAACTCATGAACAATCCTCACACTAGTGCTAGCAACCAACATATCATCAACATAGAGTAAAAGAATAACAAACTCACCATTAGAAATCTTCTTGTAATAAACGCACAGGTCTGATTCGCAGCAAGTGAAATTTTGTTGAGTCATGAAGCTATAAAACTTGAGATACCACTACCTCGGGGCTTGCTTTAGCCCATACAAACTATGCTTCAATCTGCAATATAAATGTTCTTGACCTTACTATGCAAAATCTCCAGGTTGCTCCATATATAATTCCTCTTCAATTTCTCCATGAAGAAATGTTGCTTTGACATCTAGTTGCTCAAGCTCAAGGTCCCACATAACTGCCAAGTCTAACATTGCTTGAATGGTGTGCATTTTCACAACTGGTGAAAAAATATCATTAAAATCAATTCCATTTTGCTGAGCAAAACCCTTCACAACCAATCTAGCCTTGTAACATTTATGACCTCCATCTTCCTCTTTCAAATGATAAACCCATTTATTCTTCAGTAGTTTCCAATTTGATGGAAAAGGAACCAAATCCCATGTTTCATTTGCACGCAAAGACTCCATTTCTTCATCTATTGCCTCCATCCATTTCATTGAGTTTGCATCTTTGCAAGCTTGTTTAAAAGTTGTAGGCTTTGCCTCATTAGAGAGTAATAATTCATAGTCATCAAATTTGGTTCTAGGTTTCCGCTCTCGAGTAGACCTCCTTAATTGAGGACCTTGTTCTGGCTGTAAATTTCCTTAATTTTCTATATTTTCTTCATTACTTTGCCTCTCTATACTGCCCTGTTGTTGCACATATTTTAGGTCCCTTTCCCTCAATCGACCTTCTGAAATCACCTCATTTTCTTGTGCTTGAGTTTGTAAAGACGGAAAGACAATGTCAAAGAGCTGCATAGAATGATAAAGAGGCAATGAACTATTTAAAGGAGGCATTGATGTGATTATAGGAGGTAGATTGTTAACATGTAGAGGCTGCGTTGGAATATTTTCAGGTTGCACAGGACATTGAGGAGGCAACACAACAAAAACAAAAGGTTGTGTGTCATCATTGTAAGGATGTGAATGACTCAAGGAAGGCAACGATGCAACATTTAAAGGATGCTTTTAGATTTCTTGGCTAGCATGAAGTGTGGGACCTCCCAGAAAGGGCTACGAATGGGTCATGGGAGGATGTGTGACACTTATTTCAAGCGCATGAATGTTAGCTGAAGTATGCACACTAACATTTATAGGCTGCGAATGAACATGAGGTGAGTGCATACCAGTAGGAGGTAGCATAGTACCTAATGAAGGATGTGTACTGGTATAAATAAGAGCGCAATTTTTTAGGGAAGAGAGCTTATAGTAGATGGCTACGTAGAAACTATTAAAGGCTGAGAAAATGAAATAGAGGTTTTCCTAACATTGCCATTATTAAACAAATCAACATCTAAATATTCATTTGAAGATGTGTCCTATGGTTGCAAACCTAGAATTTTTTTCTCATTAAACATGACATCACGACTATGAATAATCTTTTTGGCAACAGGATCCCACAGCCTGAAACCAAATTAATCCTCTCCATATTAGCCAAGAAATATGCACCTCTTGGATTTGAAATCAAGTTTCGTTCTTTGCTCCTTAGGAATATGCACAAATGCTTCATAGCCAAACACACACAAATGGTGACAAGAAATTCTTTTTTCCAAGTCATCTCTCCTCTGGGATATCAAAATCCAAATGAGATGAAGGAGCGCGATTGATTAAATAAATTAAAGTATTACATGCCTCTGCCCAAAAATATTTTCCCAAACCGACATTGGAGAGCATACACCGAGCTCTCTCAAGAATCGTCTGATTCAACCTCTCAAGTTGCACCATTTTCCTGAGGGGTGAATGAAATCACTTTAATTCTGCGAATGCCATTATTTGCACAAAAATTGTCAAACTCTGAAGAACAAAACTCTCCCCCATTATCAGTTTTAAGACATTTAATTTTATGCCAAATCTAGTTTTCAACAAAAGCCTTAAAAGTTTTAAATTTTGAAAAAGCTTTTGATTTTCTATTTAAAATATATATCCAAACTTTGCGAGTGCAATCATCAAGGAAAGTAACAAAATAATTTTCACCTCCAAAAGAGGTTACCTCTGTGGGATCGAAAACATTTGAGTACACAAGTTCCAAAGGAGTATTTTTCTGATCATGGCATGTCCTCAAGAAGCTAGTTCGGCTTTGTTTTCCATAAAGGCAATGCTCACATAACTCCAAATCAACCAATTTTAGGCCTGGAAGTTAATCTCGTTGAAGCATAAATTCAAGCCCTTTCTCGCTCATATGCTCAAGCCTCTTATGCCAAATTTCTGAATTGTTGTCCATAACGGTCATGGTAACTCCCACTTCACCATGGCATTCTAAAATGTAAAGATTACCCAACTTCTTTCCCTTTGCAAGAACCAAATCTCCCTTGGTTACTTTCCAAGTGTCTAGAGAAATTTTAACATTACAGCCACAAGCAATAAGCTAGCTCACATAAATTAAATTTCGTTTCAACAATGGAACATATCTCACATCCATTTATTTCCATTTTTCAAATGCAAAATTATATCACCCTTACCTACGATTGCACATTCTTTATTATCACCAAGAAAAACCTTACCAAATGTACCTTCTTTAAAATTTGTAAAAGTCTCCCAGCATGAAGTAGCATGGAAAGAAGCACCGGAATCGAGCACACATGAATCTGTAGTCGTGTCACCAGCAGCCAAAACCAAAACACCATCATCTTTTTCCTCTACAGTGTTTGCTTCATTATTGTTGACTTTGTCTTGTGTCTTTTTTTATAATTCCAACAATTTTTTTTTGTGTGATCCGGTTTGCCACAAAACCAACATGCACCATTTCTACCTCTAGACTTTGATCTACATGCAGATTTAGACTTACTTTTATTATTATTTTTTCCTCTTTCTTGACTCCTACCTTTATTGCCAATACTTACAATAGTTAATGCATCACCGAATGAGGGTTCTTGATTTTTTCTCTGCATGTCTTCACTGAGAAGAGTAGTTGCAACATCATTAAATTTCAATTTACTTTTGGCAGCCACCAAAGTGCTAACTGCCATCACCACACCTTCATGGCTATTCTCTATAAATAACACAGTAATAATATTGTCTTGATTTCATTATCTAAATTAATGCCCACAGAAATCAACTGGGTGACTGAGGTATTGAATTCATTTAAATGATTAGACATAGTCCCTCCTTCTCGCATTTTCAAATTATATAGCTTTTTCATAATGAATACCTTATTCAAATTCAATGCCATCTCATACATTGAAAAGAGTTTATCCCACAACTTTTTCTCTGTCTTCTCGACTAAAGCATTAAATAAAACATTGTTGAACAGAGAAAGAAAAATGTTTTCCCTTGCTTTTTTATCTAATTTCTCTCAATCTTCATCTAATAAAGAACCTTGACGTTTGGCTTTTCTAGCCAATGCATTTGAGATATCTTTCTTGATGAGCAACAACTCCATTTGCAACTTCTACAGATCAAAATTTTGACCTACAAACTTTTCAATCTTCCATTTGTCTACATCGCCCATGGTTCTGGAAATTCTTCACTGATTTCTAGCACCGAGCTTCTCCACTAGGATCTGATACCAATTGTTGATAAAGAAGCAAATGAAAAAGAAATTGCAAAAAATAAGAATAGAAAATTAAAACACAGAAGAACACAATATTTATAGTGGTTCGCCCAATAATGGCTATGTCCACTTTTAACGGGGATTATTTCACTTTTATTAATTTTGAATAATCTACATATTCAACCATCAACAACTTTATAATTTTGGTCTCATCTCCAAAATGGAAAAAATCCATCAAAATGGTCAACTTCTAAATTAGCGAATACATGCCAAAAAAAATTATTACAAAAAATGCATCTATTTCGAATGTGAGAGAAACTGTCGTTTAAATTATAATATTTGGACTTCACCAAACCCAACAAGGAAATCATAGAAGCTCGAGTTAATTTTTTAGTTTGTATCCTTGATCCAATCCTTCATTAAAAAAAACCTTCAACCCATGTAGCATTCTAGAATGATGCTCCTTCATATAGCTTGTTTAAGCATTCCCTTGTCCTACTACTCTGCTAATATTATTAAAGTTTTACAAACTCTCCTAAATCTTATCGATACTTGGTATAGCATATACTCCACCCATTCTCATTCTTTCATTCTATAATATGTTGGTTATTTTTAATCTTATCAGTTCACAAGCGGGAGGACAGGCTGCAAACTTTGAGTGCTAAGTTAGGAGGGAAATAGGGGTTTGGTGTGTTGTGATTTAGAGCGAATTGCACTTGAATTTACATTTCTCTCCTTGAACATTTTATTTATTGTGTAGTGTTGTCTAGGATGCTGACCCAAAAAAATAAATGGGTAGAGTTTGTAGGAATTAAAAAACCATTAATGGATATGTACTGTCCAAAGTAGCAACATAATTAATTCCATGAATGGTGGATGGCGGTAAAAGAGATTGAAAAGCGCACAATTAGACCATGATACTTTGGGGCATTCTATCAAACAGTTCACGTACCTTGACTATGCTTACACATCTTGATGATGGATCACAGAGTGTGATCCGAAACGTTGATGCAAAAATTCTCACACAATTAAAACCAGAAATCATTGCATATATATACTTACACATTTTACATGCATATCTTCCAGCGCGCATTACTATAGTGCAAGCCTATTTTTTAGATTGCTTCATTTAGCATCATCAATGTTTCTCCTCAAGAACGTTGTTCTTGTTTAAAATGATGGAATGGTTCACATCTCTTAGAACAATTTCTCCCTCGGCCTTAAGTTAAAGTCTTGAATCTGGAGATACCCTGGTGCCTTCGCTTACCAAGCCGATTTCTCCAACTTTGCATAACTCACCCATGTTCGTGGATGTGATTTGTCTCTTATGCAAAAAGAATATACTATTTCAATCCAACTACATCCAAGTATCTTTTTAATTCCTTGAGACCGCATTACCGGGAGGCTTTATGCCAAATGGTGCTCGAGATTTGTCCTTGCGTCTGTAATCCACATGCATGTCTAGCAGGGCTCCCACGCATTTATCCTTTGCTTTGTTGGGTGCACATGCCTTGTTCCAAGCTCTCATATTGGTGCAGGTTTAGAGAGGATGCTGGGTAAGGTTGTGGTATTATGCCATGCGTAAAAGGCTAGTCTTTGTCGTGCTTTAGTTATTCACTTCTTTTCATCATTTATCTCAGTGAAGGATCGCTGCCTTGTAATGTTATTTTCTGCCTATTATAATCTTAGCACTTGTTATTATTCATTTAACACAGGCGATTAGAATTTATTTATAAATCTTAATCGCTGCCTTTATTCTTAGATCGCTTCACGTTGTCTTCTCTAACTAAGTTCCTTTTTGTTCATTATTTCCTGATTGTTTTTCTTCACTGACTTTATAACATTCGCTACATATTAATGAAGCTTTTTTTATATCTGAAGGAGACTATCATTTTTTGTATAGTAAACAAGTCATCATCATTTTCTTTAGATTTCAATTACAATATTGTTATCATCCTAATGGTTATTATTTTCACTATTAATTGCATAATTGTATTGATTGAATTGATGATAGTATTGCATATAGATATAATTTTAGTATTTATAAAAAGCATTTAATTGTGATTTGATATTATGAACGTCTTTGTAATATAACGACTTCTCAATTTACCAAAGTTATAACTAGTAAATGGCATATTTTGATTGATTGATAAAATGAGCCAATTATTAAAAGTTTTAAAGTGTTAATTTATTTATTTTTCTTAGATGTCCTTAATGGCTTGGAAAGGTAAAAACCTATTCTGAACGTGCACTAACTTTGCTTTTAGTTGAGTTTTGTCAACAAAGGGCTATTCCATGACATCATGCATGGGATATAGAATTAGTAGAAGTTGTTAAATTAAACATGCATGAAAGTCAAAATAATGTTGCATGTGCTTAACTTTCGCATACACTAGAAAAAGATTCACAATCATTATTATATTTGAAATGCATAAATAGTAATGCATGAACCAAAAATAGCATATTGTATATGTATTTTTACCATTAAATATACGATAGCATCGAGTGGATGAAAAGATGGTAATTTAATCATTGCAAGAAAGAACAAAAAATATTTATTATTATATTATTGATATAGTAGCATAGGATTAATAGTGCTAGGACAATTTAATTTCTTATTACAACAAAATACTATTGGTTTCATGGAAGTAAATTTAATTTTTATCTTGTCCATTCATGTTATTGTTCCTAATCTCTCTCTTAGTCAAACTTTGATAATTAATTACATAAGGAACTATACCCACTTGAATTTAGTATGTATCATGACTGTGTTGGAAATATGTTCCTTTCTTATGCTAAGATGGTGCCTTGTTTACTAAAAGTAAAATTTTAACCAATTAACGATGAATATGAATGGTCATGTTGCCTTATATGACTAATACGTGTATACTAGCAGAGAGTGTTCCTTATTTGTATTTGAAATTCATGATATCATTAGATGTAGATGTGTCATGTATCACTTTTCCATTACTCCAATTAGATTTGCATTGATAGTTTTTCCTCATGTTGGGTCAGGTATTCTCCTTTCAAAAAGAATTATGGGGAAGTGAATCACTTTGTGGTTGGGTGGAAATGGGCTCCAACAATTTTATTTCCCTTGATGTGGTCAAATGATTCAATCAGCGAAAGAATCTTGTCAAGAATGTCCATGTTATGGTTCATTGTATAATCTTGTACTCGACCATGTAGTCCATTGTAAGCTTCATAGATTATTTTATATTCGCCATAATATTGGTATTTGTACTCCAAATTTCTATTTGATATAATTTCTTGTCTTCATTCATTAATATTGGATGCATGTCATTTTTATATGCTTAATTATGTGTAATATATGTAAATTATTAATTTTAATTTATGAAGGTTGTTCCAATAAGGAGAAAGGTGAGATAGAGAGAAGCAAAGAGGAGAGGTAGGGGGGAAAGGTAGGGAGATAGGTCTAGAGCTCGAGGGAGAGAGTGAGATAGAGGTAGAGAAACAAAGATATAGATGGAGAGATGATTTTTTCTTCACACAAACATGAGTGTGTTATAATGCACTTATATTTTTATGAAGAGAAAGAGATGGAGGGTGACAAAGATCAAATTTTTTTTATAGAAAAGTGAGTGTGTCTCACATTATAATGCACTCATGTTATTATCTACTTTGGGAATTTCAAGCCATTAGGGTTGGATTTGTACAGGACATCCAACCCAAAGGTTAGATTTACATGTCAATACCCATAAACATGTTTTTCTATAATTTCTCAAAAAATGATACAATCTCGATTGCAATCTCCATTAGGTTTGCTCATCTTTCCATATAAAAAACACCACAATAATATTGGTCTCTCTTAGATTTTTAACCATGTATTTTTTTCTACGTTTTGAATATGTTAAGGTTTTGATCTTTAATGCATTTTGCTAGTGTTTCCATTTTTTGTCAAAAACCTACTTAAGGTATTTTTGGTTTCATTATTTATTCGTTCATCAAAATTTGAAACAAATTATACTTTTACACATTAGACTCTATTCTTTGCATGTTCAAAAAATGATTTTCAATTAGTTTCTAAAAAATTATGGGGGCTCATGCTCAATTTTTTGTTTTTCAAGATATGTCCACTTTAAAAATTAGTAAAAAAAATCTATATTCATTAAAAATTAGCATAAAATTTAAATACTAATAAAATTTAACATTTTAGGGGGGCCACACTAGACACTATATTAGATTTTATTTTTTTAAAAAAGAGCACTTTGTGTGGCCCCTATTTAAACCCTTTAATCTCCATCAAATTTTTAAAAAATAGTAGTTTTCAAAATAAATTCAAAGCACTAGAACTCTTGTTTTTGTTGTGTTTTCAAATTTTGAATGTAACCATCTTCAAATTCTCCTTCAAGATTGGTTTTTTCTAATTTTAAAAAAATGGTCATTTAAGCCCCCTTTTGCTCCTCCATTTCTATGCACTTACCCATGTGATAGTAATGGTTTGGCTCATTTATTTTTATCTTTTACTATGAGATTTGGTACTAATAATTAGATGGAAGCACTTGCTATCCTTGTGGCTATGGAGAAAATTTGTAAGTTGGGTTGAAAATATATTATCCATAAGATGAATTCTATGATTTTATCTTTCTTTTGAACAGAAGTAGTTTTTGATCATTTTTCTTAATAGTTTAATTTTTTAATGGTGAAAATCTTTCTGTAATTTCTTTATTTTTTATTAAAAAAAAATCTCTAAAACTATTCACCCAAAAACTAATAAAATTCTAATTAATTTTGTTTTGCATTTTCAATTAAATTTTTAAATAATTAAATAAGACAATAAAAATGAAATGGTTACAACACTGATTTGTATCCAATAAAATTGTGTTAAAGAACACTTCATGAAAAAATAATGACAAGGTAGTCTCAACTGCCATGCAAAGCTATTGATATGCCCCCTTAAAAGTAGTCAAGAACTGTGTTGAAACCCTTAGGTTACCCTCTGCATGGGGCATCTCTGTGATCGAAACTCCCGGTACCGGTACCTGCGGTCTCCTATGGAACATCTGGTACCTCCTAACTGACAGATATTCATCTCATCGAAACTCCTGGTACGTCTGGTCCTTGCTAACTATTGGATATTCATCTGATTGAAATTCCTGGTAAGTCTGGTGCCTCCTGACTACGGTATTCAGCTGATCGAAACCCTTCATACGACTGGGGCGTACTCATCTAGCTGATCGAAACCCCTTGTACGACTGGGGCGTGCTAACACTGGTACATGTAGCTGATAGCAACCCCTCGTACGACTCCTTGTACGGCGGGGTCGTTCTAATTGTCTGCAGACGCCCGTCGTACAACTGGCGCGTGCTAACTCTGGCATATGTAGCTGATAGCAACCCCTCGTACGACTCCTTGTACCGCTGGGTCGTTCTAATTGTCTGCAAACGCCCGTCGTACAACTGGGGCGTGCTAACTGTGGCACATGTAGCTGATAGCAACCCCTCGTACGACTCCTCGTACGACTGGGGCGTGCTAACTACGGTGTCTCTATGTGATCTACTAAATTCTTGGTATCTCCTACCCATGGGGAATCTTTGTCTTCGAGACTCCTGGATGTACAACTCTAATGCCCCTGAAATTTATTTTAAAGAATAAAAGAACCGTGTTACGTTAAAATAATAATTATTTGTAAAAGAACTTTGAAGTCTAAATAATGCTACAAGACTCTGTACAGATTTAAATGTAAGCTCCTTGATTCATATTATTATAGAAATGATTAGAAGCTTCGGGTATATAGTTATAATAGATATGATCAGGTGCTTCGGGTATGTAGTTTTAATTCATAATGTTTGCAGGCAGTGCATTGTTTTACAATTCCATGCAAATACAGAAAAGCAAAAATTTCAATCCATCAAATTATAAGGTAGGCAGTAGTGAACCGACTGTTAATAATTAAAATCGAAGTGAATATACAGCATTTACTTACGACGTTCACGAGTTGAGATTGCCCCAAATTCCGCCATGGCTTCGCTAGACTCTACAGTGCTCCACTCTTCCGTTTGATCTCGATACTCTGGTTCGGATAGTACACCCCTTCGCCACTCGTCAATCTGGGGAGGTAATCCAAAAAGGCAGAGCGTTGGGCGGCGCCAAATGGGATAAGGAATTGACTCCCATGCATAACAACTCAACACATCCAACCTTTCAAGCTTTGACAAGTTCCTAATTGTTTCTGGAAAGTTCTGCAATTTTTCGCACCAGCTCAGACTTAAGTGCTTCAGCTGTGATAGCTTGCCAATGCTGTTAGGAAGGTCAATTAAGATTTTACAACAAGTTAAATTCAAGTACTCCAGCTGTGACAAGTTTCCAATGCTGTCAGGAAGGTGACTTAAATTTTCACAGTAAGTCAAGTTCAAGGATACCAGTTGTGAGAGGTTGCCAATGGTGCTGGGGAGACATTTCAACTTCTGAAATCTAGACAATTTCAAGGACCGCAAATGTGACAAGTTACCAATGTTGTCAGGGAGGTTTTGTAAAGATTTCCAGTTGGTCAAGTCCATGACCCTTAACTGCGATAGGTTACCCAGAGCAGAGGTAGATTTCTTCTTTATTGTTAAAATTAAGTGCTTGAACAAATTTGAATAAATAGGTAAGGAACAAGAATCTACCCTTAGCCATCTCAAACTTGGAGGGAGACTTTCTATGATATCTTCTATGTACACATGCTCCAAATGAAGATAGCGAAGACTAGGTGTGCACAACATGTTATGCCATCGTGAGTCACATGCATAAAGACTAAGGCCAGAGATATTGATATTACTACCATAATTGAATGAGTTGCTTGACTGAGCGGTCTGCCATTCTCGGGTGTGCCCTTTTTCAGCAATTATTCGCCCCATCTCTCGCACAAGGTCATGCATATCAAATAAACCTTTCTTGTCTATCTTTATCAGCAGCTTCAATGAAAGATTAGTGATAGCAGTGTGCACCGACTTGTACATTGATTTCCAGAAAACAATGGGATTAGTTGTGCATTCCCCAATAAAAAAACAAGCAATGTCCAAAAATATTTCTTTTTCTACCGCACTAAGACCACTATAACTGATCTGGAGTGTTTTAAAAATGTCTCTATTGCCTGCAATGTTGTCAACAGTTTCATTCCAGTACTCAATATCTGTGTCCTTTTGCTTATCATATAAGGAGGCCCCAATGACTTCCAGGGAGAGAGGATGCCCCTTGGAAGCCTCCACTATTCTTCTGGAGAGCTTTTCGTATCTGGGAATTGGGGATGCTCTGTGGAAGGCGTGCCAACTAAACAACTGGAGACCTTCACTTCTCTCCAATCCGCTCATCTCGTAAATGCATTCGTATGAGATGTCAGCAGCATTGAGAATATGTCTATCTCTAGAAGTTACGATAACTCGGCTGCCAGGGGCTAGCCAATCCCCAGCCAAGGCATCCAATTGTACACTATCATCCACATCATCCAAAATGAGCAGGGCACACACTCCACCCAATCGATCTCTCATCAAAGATTTGCCCTTATCAACACTCTCCACTTCCTCAGTATAGTTGACCAAATCTTTGAGAATTTGCCCCTGCAATTTTGTAAGGCTAGTGGCGCGGACATTAAATACGAATGTAGCAGCTTCATAATAATGATAAACTTCATTGTACACGGCCTTTGCAAGTGTGGTCTTCCCAATACCGCCTATACCCAATATTCCAACTTTATCTACTTTTTCTGCTGAGAGGGGATGCAATTTCTGAAAGAGAGCGTTTTTCACGGTTTCCAATCCCACTGGGTACTTGGCAACTTGTAGCGGCACCTTGTCAACTGTCTTCATTATGTCGTTCACCACCCTCTTTACTAGCTGAGCTTCGAAGCTGCAGCATGGCCAGTGACCAAGTTAGTGACAGCCGACAAGAAAGAAATGAATTTAAATTAAATAGTAATTTTCATTTAGGAAAACTTAATTATTATTACAAAAAATTTATTGTTTTTTAATATAATAATGAATCTTTTTTTATTTCACTCTTTAACATATCTAAATATAAATAGATAAATTACAACTAGTTTTATTAGATGAAATCTTGTAAAAAATAAATATGAATATTTTAAAATATGGGTGAAAATAGAAAAATCTCAAATAACATCTAGTGATTTTTCTCCTAACTATTAAATATGGAAAGTATACAATACTTATCTAACATCCTTCTATAAAACTAGTTGAATGAATCTAAGAAATATTTTCCATAATCATACCTTCTCAAAACCTTCAATTTCTTTTCTATTTGATTTTCTACTAGAACCTTAAACTCTTTAAAATTATTGAAAAATTCTAATTTAGATAATGAAAAATATGAAGGATTTCTTGAGAAGTCATCTATCCATATAACATAATACATAGCTTTTTCAAGTGATGAAACTTTTGCTAGTTCAAAAACATCACTATGCACTAAATATAAAATTATTTCTTATAGTACAACAAAACTTCACGAATTTTCTTTCCAAATATACAATGGTCACAAAAATTAAAGTCCAAAGGATAATAAAAAAAATCTAGCCATACCTTTGCTTTTAAAATCTTAAAGAATTTTCTCTACAATAAAAAGTGGAGGAGCCCAATCTACAATATTCAATGTACTTTAAAAACAAGAGGTATTACATCCAACAATTATAGTGTTTGCCACAACATTAAGCAACATTTTGAAATGAACTCCTTTTGTAAATACTATGATACCAAAAGTTTTTTACATCTATTTTTATCAACTACCACCTATATACCTTCATCATTCATTTTTATTATTATGAAAATTATATTTCTTATCAAAGTGCATAACACTAAGAAAAGTACAATTCTTCTACATGTCAATCTTAGCTTCACTTTTCCTTGATGTATAATTTTATATATTAAATCATATTGTTAAACCCCACCCTAAATTTCTAAAATTACTTTTAACTTTATGGTAATTATTATGATGACATACGATACTTTGAATTTTTGAAAGTTAAATATTATGATGAATTTATGCAACTCTATGCTTAATGCATTTAAATGAATTATTGATGGATATTTGATGACATTATTATGATGAAATGCAATGTGATGATTCTTATTTTAAACAAATTGTTGATGAAAATGCAATGATAGGATCATGATGCAAAGGTTTTCAACTAACTACTTGTTTGTTCCATGAGTGGAAATGCAAGAACAATTTGTGCAATGCTATGTTAAGTTCCATTTAAATGAATTATTGATGGATATTTGATGACATGATTATGATTAAATGCAATGTGATGATTCTACTTTTAAACAAATTGTTGATGAAAATGCAATGATAGGATTATGCAAAGGTTTTCAGCTAACTACTTGTCTGTTCCGTGAGTGGAAATGCAGAAACGATTTCTGAACGCCTTCGGAGAGAGGGGGAATATCACTCAGGAGAAGGGTAAAATACAAGTTCTCTAGAAATGTCATCTGAGCTTAGCATCAATAAAGTGTTTGGCTTCATAACCTAAGAGTGTCTAGGGATGTTAGTAGCATGTTTGAAGGTAAATCAAACTTGAGGTTGTTGAGTCGTGTTCTTTCATTATGCTTGGTTGTGGAAATTTAGGGTTTAATGGTTTTTCTTGTTTATATATATATATATAATTCAAACTTGAGGTTGAGTCATGTTCTTTCGTTATGCTTGTTTGTGGCAATTTAGAGTTTAATGACTTTTCTTGAGGTTGTTGAGTCATGTTCTTTCATTATGCTTGTTTGTGGCAATTTAGAGTTTAATGACTTTTCTTGTTTTATATATATATATATATAGTATTCGATAAATGTAAATAACACATACATGCGTATAACCATATACATATAAAGTGTTATATTATATATGCAACCATTTGAAAATAGGGTAAGGTTGTTCTCATTGGTTTTATACTGTATTACACAAGGACTCGTCCCCTGACCCAAAACCCTCTGTCCCCATCGCCAATCATCCCCGAGACGGGGGGACACAAAAGGGACATCCCCCATCCGTCCTCAAAACAGCCTAACTAGCAAGAAATAGGAGGAAACATCCCCTGCCCTTTGGGGATGGTTCCCCATCCTCGGTATGGATGGGGGACATTGGAAACGCCCCTCATCATGTCAATGATGACTAGTCGTTGCCTGTGGACAGGGAGCTTCCTGCATTACAAAAACATTTAAAATTTTGATTTTTTAAATATTTCATCCTCCTTTCTAAGGTGATTTTTGAGTTTGGGTTGTTTGACATTTTGTCAAACACTTGGCATGCAAAGTAACAATTCTGATTTCTAAATGTTTATGCTTGTGTTTGATTGAATTTTAATGCCAAATCATTTGCATAAAACATAGAAATGATAACTACTATCATAACATCAACAAACATGAAACATTCAACCTCAAATTTGATTTTATTTGCACTATATTAAGTCTAAATACATTGCATTACAAGTTTGATATAACTCTGATTTGATTACATTAGCAGTCATTTCCTTCAAAATCTAATTTATATTGATTCCCAATGACATAAAAACATACCCAGATCATAGGCTATACTAATAAGTTTAGTGGCATTTATTATGTTGTTATACTACTGCTCTTGCGATTTATTACATATTGAGATTGTTGTTATCAATTATTAATTTATTGACATATCTCTCTCTTTCCCTCTCTCTATAATATATTAATAAAGTTTGAAAAAATTGTATATATATATATGTATGTCGCCATCCCCTACCGTCCCCTAAAAATGGCCCCATAGGAAATGTCCTAGAAACACATCCCTCGCCATCCCCCATCCCCGTCCCCGAAACATCATGGAACATAAGTTTTATATGACTTTATTTTATACGGTGGATACATCAAAATAACGACGTGACTTTATCAAAATCAACCATGCAAGAAAATGATATTATCATTTATCTTAAATTGCATTAAAGTTATATTGTTTAATATTATTTGCACTATATTAAGTCTAAATACATTGCATTACAAGTTTGATATAACTCTGATTTGATTACATTAGCA
>VDFB02027780.1:0-54536 GCA_007258455.2 Sequoia sempervirens | reverse complement strand
CATATGGCCCCTTTTTCGCATTCCAATGGACCCTAAATTCGTTTTGCAGGCTTTGCAGGCGACAAATGCGCGGTTTCAGAGAGGAAGGGACAAAGATCAACTTTTTGGAGCATCTTCCACTCAAATTTGTCATAAACTATCCCTTTTTCAACATCTTTTATAAGGTATAATGGGGAGCAGCGGTCTGAAAGCATAAACGTAAGAGAAACCTTACAAAAGAACAAATTGAAGCATATAGAGAAAAAGATAAAGAGGGTCATAGGAAGAAAAGACAAGGTATGTTAAATATTGGTGAATGTGAGTCCTTTGATCTTTCTAGTGAAGAGGAAATTGAATATGTAAAAGGTGAAAATGTTGAACATGATGCTGAAATTTAGAATGAAAATGTTAAAATTGATACTAAAAATATTCAAGCTGAAAATGTTGGGAATGAAATTATTGAAATTGATAATGAAAATGTTCAAGGTCAAAATGTTTGTTTCAAAGATGTTGAATATGGTGCTGAAATTGGGAATGAAATTATTCAAATTGAAGGTGAAAATGTTGGAAATGAAGATATTGAACATAATATTGAACTAAGTGTAAATTATGTTTCACCAAATTACATGAGAAATGAAGAACCTTGTGTGGAAGAAAGACATATTCCAAACTCAAGACCTTCAAAAACCCCTAAATGGTTAATTGAAATTGATGAGAACATTATAAACAATTTTGAAGGCAAGAGGTCAACACGAACCATTCGGTGGTAGGCTAGTAGACTTTTCATACAATATTTTAGCGATAAGACATTGACGGAGCAATGCCAACTTTTTGTACAATTGTTAAAGATGCAAAAGATGAGACCTTTGCTTGCGAATTGAAGATTCATGTGAACAAGAAGACCGAAAAAAGTTCTATTATTGTCAAAAATATTTTTAATGCTCTCAAGTCTATTGGAAAAAGTAACAAGGAAAAGGATAAGAGAGATGCTCAGAGAGTCATTACAACTACCCTAGTAAGCCATAAATTGAAAAAGGCTCACTTTATGGGACAAAATTGTATTGACTTTGACATAAATCATAAAAATTTGGATAGAGAACTTGCAAGAAGAGAAAGAATAGATGATCCTCTTCAAAATGATACATGGGCTTTTTCCGGGAGGCTTCCGCATGTTGATAAGAAGCTAACTGATAATGTAAAGCAGGTAATTCAACAATTTTGGAATGATAACTCTAGAGTATCACCCAATGCAAAGGATGTTTTAAAGTTAAGAATTGGCAATCGAGACTGTACACCACATCCTAAACATTTCTTGGAATCAAGCCAAACAATGTTGTTCAATTTATTGAAACTTACATCCAAATATGGAAATCTAGACTTGAAGGTTTAAAACATTTTGTGTGTGCCTCTTAAAATTTTAATACACTAGCTGTTACCAAATACAATAATGGAGTTTTCAATGTACCATGAACTATTATGCTATATCCGTTCTACTTTGCATACTAATGAAATGTTGCAGGAGTGTGGTGCAATGCATCTTCCAAAATCATCAAGGGACTTGCTAGATGTTTTTTTATGTTCTAGAGATGATGGTTGATTTTTCTATAGAAATGATTGTTTAAATGAAAAGTGCTCACAATGTGGTGGCTTGTCAAAGTTTTTTCAATGTTTTCATGAGTTCTGAACATGAATTTGGAAAGAAGCTTGTTGAGAAAAAGAGATATGAGATAGTCAAATATACTTTTCAAATTGGAGGTGAAGGTTCTAGATGTGAGTTGGTTTCAAAAGAATGCAGTGATGCTGATTTTATTTCAGATTTTAAGGAGAATCTTTTCTACAAGTATGCAAGGCATAGTCATAGGTCTCAGTGGTTGGATCAATAATTTAGGATGTGTAAGTCCACTCTTTTCTGATTGGAACTATTATATCAGTGGTTGATTTTGTAGAAAACTACACATTGCAACCACAAAACGAGGTACAATCTCAATATTACAATTCCATTCAGATTGTTATTTTTGTCCACATAACATTTATACATGCACTTGATAGTACAGAGGAGGATCGAAAGTTAATCAGAGAGTATCATTTTTATATGAGAGATGATAGATCTCACTCATTCGAGTATTTCCAACATTGTTTCGAGAATTTTTTTGAGTTCTTGCAGGAGCATGATATAGCACTGGGCTGACATCTAATTTGGTCAGATAATTGCATAGGTCAATTCAAGAATGCTCGTATTTTTTATTGGTTGAGTAGAATGCATGTAGAGAGGGGTCTACCTCGTATTTGGAGCTTTTTTGAAGTTGGACATGGGAAAGGGGAGCATGATGGAGCAGGTGCATGCATAAAGAGAGCTCTAGTTAAGGAACAATTGAAGATTTCAGGAGCAAAATTCAATGATGCATGTTCTATAGTTGATTGGTGTAGTTCAACATTGTCACAGGGAGGGACACTTGATTCAACAGTGCGTAGATTCTTTTGGTTCATTGAGGAGGGTACAGTGGGAGGCAGATTGGATTGACATACAATCAAAGATTCTTCAAAGATGCATTCATTTCAAAGCTCAGATGCAGGCACATGGACCATTTGGACATGAGAGTTGGCTTGTTTTTGTCAGAGTTGTATTCAGTGCGAGTGGGATCAATGTGAGTCAAGTGAGTGGGTGGATACATGGGTACCACAGTATCTAACTCCTTTATCTCAAATAATATCCATGACAAATGACACAATGGAAAGTTCAGTTGATTATGACCTTCTTTCAGACCTACTATAGCTAGGAAATATTTTTGTAGTTGTTGCACTGCAGAGGAATGAAGAGATATCATACTATTGGTTGGCTCGATGTGTGCAGGTAAAGCATAAGCTAACACAACCAATGGAAGATGACGATGGTTTCATGTATCCTACAGGTTCAGTTGTGGTTGCAAGAACTTGGTTGTGAACATACATGATTAGAAAGAATGGCATACCTGCATTTGAAGACTACGAGAAAACACAAAACCATTCTCATGTATTTGCACCTTGTTATAGCAACAAATGTTAAGTTGTTGAAGCATCATGCTAGACCAAGGACAAAACAACTATGGACACTTAGTAATGTTGATCATGAAGTAATATTGAATACTCTTAAGAAAAGAGATGACCCTTCAGGCACACTTGAATAGCATTTTCAAGAATGGAAGGTAGAATGCTTATGTTCATTATGATTAAGTTCATTAGTGTTCTTTATTTAATATTGATATTTTATATACTATTGCAATGTAGGTGTCTTTAATAGTGATATTTTGTATGCACTTTTGCATATATTTTGGCAAGATTGATCATGGACCTACGCGAACAATAGCCGGCTTTGATCCTTTTCAAGAGGTATCGACGATTAGAACAATATAGATTGGTTATTCTAAGCATCTTTTATAGTTTGCATCACCAACTCATCATCATTCAAGGTTGTTTAGATTAATATAGATATGTTATTCTAAGCATCTTTTCTATTGTGACAATATAGATTTCTCATTTTCCACTTTTGCGATATTCCTAGCATGATTGATCATGGACTGCTGCAACAATAGCCAACTTTGATCCTTTTCGAAGAGGTATGCAACAGATTACAACAATATAGATTGGTTATTCTAAGTGTCTTTTATAGTTTGCATTACCATCTCATCATATTTTGTGTCATTTAGAATAATATAGATTGGTTATTCTAAGCATCTTTTATAGTTTGCATCACCAATTCATCATCATTCAAGTTGTTTATATTAATATAGATTTGTTAGTCTAAGCATCTTTTCTATTGTGACAATATAGATTTCTCATTTTCCCACTTTTGCGATATTCCTGGCATGATTGATCATAGAGTTGATGCAACAATAGCCAACTTTGATCCTTTCAGAGAGGTATGCAACAGATTACAAAAATATAGATTGGTTATTCTAAGCGTCTTTTATAGTTTACATTACCATCTCATCATAATTTGTGTCATTTAGAATAATATAGATTGGTTATTCTAAGCTACCTTGATGGTTTGTATAGGTGCTTGTCAATCCAAAATGTGAACATAATAACTATTGTTGAAGACTGTGCCCTGAATGCCTCTAATAGGAAAATTTTGTAAAATTAGAATTCTCAAATTGGAAACAATGTAAAACGATCATAATTGTGTATGGGCATAATCTATACCCAGTGATGTTTTTTGAAATATGGGTCAAATGTCTGGCATTGTATAAAGGGTATGTTTAAAATGTAAAGGGGTCTATATTTTGGAAACTCATAGGTTTTGTAAAGGGGTCTATTTTTTTACTTAATCGAGCTACAACTGAAGATTTTCTTCCTGGTTCTTTCCTGCCAATATGCTCACTAGGTTTTGTAATATCTCCCATTTATATATAATAAATTATCGTGGCTTGGAACTTTTTCTCCTTAAATCCAACTTGGGTGCAACTTCATTTTTAGCAACTTTCATGAGGTTTTTAAGGAAATCAATGTTTCGAACCTTGCCACACCCTATAAATTCATCAAACACGTCTATTAGGACCTGCACAAGCTTGAGCCAACTTTAAATCTTGTTGGCCCCATGTTTCTTTGAAATTAGCAAGTTGTATCAAAACTTTATGCAGAAACATTATTACATGTCTTGACTTTATTCTGACTTCTTAATAGAGAGTTTCTTTATTCATTTTGTGCCTCAAAACTCAAACTTTCTTTAGACAGGTTCCTAAACAGGAGACTAAGAGTTTTACAATTTTAATGGCTTGAATCTCATCCCACCTACTGTGTGCCAATGTGAATCAGTGGGATGATTTGGTAGGGATTAGGAACTGGGTTTTGAAATGAAATGAAGAGTTAAAGGTCTAAAAATGGTAGTTTTTTTTCACTTGAAAATAGAGTTTTTACCCTAGGGTTTGCAAAAATCTCTGAGATACTAGAAGTTTCTTTGTTTTCTAAGAATATTGGGGCCTAAATAAAGGTGTCTAAGGTGGTGGAAGATTTTGAAAGGTTGTGGAAGTGCTACATCCAATAAACCCTCGAGAATTACACTAAAAACAAGGGGTTTTTTATTTTACGGTTATAGGTCTGTACAAATGGAATCCAATTGCAGAATCTTTGTTTTCTTGGCAATTTATTTGCTGCCCCAAGGTTTTAGGGGTTCGTGTGGTGTTTGAAGGTATGTTGCTTTGTATTTTTGGGCTAATTAAGTAGCATGTTCAAGGGTGAATGTATAGGAAGTCAACGCTGGTCCAAAGGAGTCTATGTTGTTTCTCATATATATTGTGTAACTTGGATATGGGTGTTTGAATCAGTCATGTGTTGGTTTGTTTTTTTAGAAAATTGTGGAGTGATTGGACAAAAACTAGTTTCTCACTATTGCAAGGGTTTAAGGGGGTTAAAGAGGGAAATGTGTATTTAGTTGCTTGTCAAGTTTTAAGGGAGTTTTGGACTGTCCAAAGAGGTCAGAATAATCTTGTTAGATTCTTCAAATAGGTAGGTTGCAAAGATTTTGTGATTGTGCCCTTGTGTCTGCATCAATTTTTCACCTAATTTCACTCGGTCCAATGTAGCTTAGAGTGATTCGGTGTATTTGGTTGCAAAAGAGGACCATCCCTAGCGTAAACATACCCATTCATACGTGTTGGAACAATATGTTTGGTCGTACGAGTTGCAGAATGAAAGTTGCACCACTTTGCAACTTTACACTACTTGCATCTGGCAACTTTTCCCTCCACTGAAAAGTCATCACCACAAGAAAACACCTCCAAAATAGAAAAACCCAAGAGAGGTTTTTGTAGATGGTCCCAACACGATCCCATAGCCTTAGACAGAGAGTCTATAAGCATCACGATCTCCGAGAAATAGCCCTTCAAAGATTGTTGTCTTTTAGCACTTTGGACTCTTAAGGGAAATCATCGATCTAATGTAGCTCAGAGTGATTTGGCATATTTGGGTGCAAGAGAGGACCATCCCTAGCATAAACGTACCCATCTAGATGTGCTGGAATAGTCTGTTTGGTCGTATGAGTTGCGGAATGAAAGTTGCACCACTTTGCAACTTTACATTGCTTGCATCTGGCAACTTTTCCCTCCATTGGAAAGTTATCACCATAGGAAAACACCTCCGAGATAGAAAAAAATTGAGAGAGGTTTTTGTAGATGGTCCCAACATGATCCCATAGCCTTGGACAAAGAGTCTATAAGCATCACGGTCTCTGATAAATAGCCCTTCAAAGATTATTTTCTTTTAGCACTTTGGACTCTTAAAGGAAATTGTCGGTCCAATGTAGCTCGGGGTGATTCAACGTATTTGGGTGAAAGAGAGGACCATACCTAGTGTAAACATACCCATCTAGACGTGTTGGGATAGTTTGTTTGGTCGTATGAGTTGCGGAATGAAAATTTTGCCACTTTGCAACTTTACACTGCTTGCATCTGGCAACTTTTTCCTCTATTGAAAAGTCATCACCACAAGAAAACACCTCCGAGATAGCAAAAAATGAGAGGTTTTTGTAGATGTTCCCAACACGATCCCATAGCCTTGTGAGGAGAGTCTGTAAGCATCATGGTCTCTGAGAAATAGCCCTTCAAAGATTGTTGTCTTTTAGCACTTTGGACTCTTAAGGGAAATCATCGGTCCAATGTAGCTCGGAGTGATTCGGCATATTTGGGTGCAAAAGAGGACCATCCCTAGTGTAAACATACCCATCTAGACGTGTTGGAACACTCTGTTTGGTCGTACGAGTTGTGGAATGAAAGTTGCACCACTTTGCAACTTTACATTGCTTGCATTTGGCAACTTTTCCCTCCACTGAAAAGTCATCACCACAAGAAAATGCCTCCGAGATAGCAAAAATTGAGATATTTTTTTGTAGATGGTCCCAACATGATCCCATAGCCTCGAATGGAGAGTCTATAAGCATCACAATCTCTGATAAATAACCCTTCAAAGATTGATGCCTTTTAGCACTTTGGACTCTTAAGGGAAATCGTCGGTCCAATGTAGCTCGAAGTGATTCGGTATATTTGGGTGCAAGAGAGGACCATCCCTAGTGTAAACATACCCATCTAGACGTGTTGGAACAGTCTGTTTGGTCGTACGAGTTGCGGAATGAAAGTTGTACCACTTTGCAACTTTACACTACTTGCATCTGGCAACTTTTCCCTCCACTGAAAAATCATCACCACAAGAAAACACCTCTGAGATAGTAAAAACCGAGAGAGGTTTTTGTAGATGGTCCCAACACGATCCCATAGCCTCAGACGGAGAGTCTGTAAGCATCATGGTCTCTGAAAAATATCCCTTAAAAGATTGTTGTCTTTTAGCACTTTGGACTCTTAAGGGAAACTAGTGGGCAACATAGTTAACTTCTTCACAAACTTGGTTTGAAGTAATTTCATTTTTTTTTGTGCATTTAAAATGGATTTTTAAGTCTTCCACCCTAAAAGTGACCTCTAAATAACTTCAAACACCTTAACTACCTTATTCTTATTCATTTGTTTTGCAAACAAGCATTTTCATTCCAAGAGGTTGAGCTTTCATTTTTGCTTGTTGGATTGAATGCGGACCGTGACACAACTTTCTTTTTTCAAAAATTGTTCAACATCATTGAACTAAGAATTTATCACACATCTACAGAGAAACAAAGGAGTACTACAAACTAAAACATATTACACTTTGGTTCTCAATGACTTGATGTACTCTTCAACATCTCTCTTCTCTAAAAGTGACCTCTAAATCACTTCAAACACCTTAACTACCTCATTCTTATTTATTTGTTTTTCAAACAAGCATTTTCATTCCAAGAGGTTGAGCTTTCATTTTTGCTTTCAAAGAAAAATCTTCCTATGCCACTGTTACACTGCACAGGTAAACCAGGTTTTGTATTGTGGACCTATATTAAGCTACCACTCTCAAGACCAATGTAACAATGATACAAAATAACTTTTGAGACTGCAAGAAGACATCTGATAACTCTTAAGTGTACTAAAAGAATTATTATGATTTTTGAACAATGCTGATAACTCTACTCAGTTGTCTTATTTTTTCAATATCATACAAATTGAACCCTAGCATCAATAGACTCTGTATATCAAGCTACCACAATTCAAGTTTCAACGATGAATATTTATCATGCATGTTTTAAACGACATTCAAGTTTATGGTGGTTTTTTTTTTATATGATGTTATGTGATATTCTAATTGTAATTCATGCTTCTAGGCTGCACATATACATACATACATATATATATATAAATTTTACATGTTTTCTCCATTGTTCGGCCCCTACACCGCAAGTAAATTGTTGCATAGCGTGTGGAATGAGGGGGCAGTAGGCCTGAGATCCCTTTAAAGTTTGTTTGAGTGCATTTAAAATGCACTTTTAAGCCTTGCACCCTAAAAGTGACCTATAAATAACTTCAAACACCTTAACTACCTCATTCTTATTTATTTTTTTTGCAAACAAGAATTTTCATTCCAAGAGGCTGAGCTTTCATTTTTGCTTGTTGGATTGAATGTGGACCGTGACACAACTTTCTTTTTTTCTAAAATTGTTCAGCATCATTGAACTAAGACCAATTTAACAATGATACAAAATTGTTTGAATGTGGTCTCATAGAATTCCATGACAAGCTAATGCAATTGATAGCTGCTCCTAGTTATTAGTTATGTAATGTGAAGTAATTGCATAACTGCTTAGGTTAACTTTGTAAAAACTATATTGTTATTGAAATTTTTTCAGCTATCAGCATCTAGTTGTTACTTATGCAATGTGAAGTAATGCTTTGAGTTTTTAATCAACAATATGAATATAAACTACATAATATTTAACCATTCTTTTTATGCTATTGTACATTGATATTTAACAATTGCTCACTTGATTAAATTTTCAAAGATTTTAATCATGCACATGAGGAGGAAATTAAATTTTGATCATCAACTTCTATATATCAAACTATCCAATAATCAAGTGTATGTCCATATACAAAAATGGCATCAACGCCAACTCAAACAAAGTTTTACAATATGCGGCATATGCTATCTCAGTATCTATTCAAAATTTACATGCCAAAATGTCTATCTCATCCTAAACTACTGGTGGATCATCAAAATGGAGCCTCTTTGAAGCACTCGTTGGCTCTGAAGGTAGCTACACAAGAAAAAGTCAAACTACAATTAAAAATCGAATAATTAACATAAAAATCAATATACATTGAATTATAATTGAACTCTAAAATTGAAATCTTGAATACCTAAAATATACGTCTCTTCGAAGGGTCAGGAGTCCTAGAATATACCTCTCTCAAAGAACTAACCAAACCAACTTTTGTAACGTCAATCTATATATGTGAACAAAAACATGAAATTGATCCAAGTTACCATAGAATTGTCGGTAATAAGAACATATTTACCAAGCACAAAATAAAATAAACACATACCTCTTTAGGCTGATCTTTTTCTATATCTCTTTTAGGTGTTTCGACACCTTTTCCTTGAGGTGTTTCAACACCTCCTCCTTTAGGTGTTTGAATACCTACTCCTTCAGGTGTTGTGGCACTTATCAACAATTATGTATAGCTCACAACTGCCTATACCAAAAAATGACAAGTACATATGAAACTACGAATCTATGTCAATGTATGCATAATCAATAAAAGATCTTATAAATCTTAATTCAATCAAATTTGAGTTCAATTACCTTTCCTTTATCTAACATTGTGCTTCCATAGTCTGGAGAGCATCGCACCTTGTTCATACTAGGTGTTTCCTACAAGCAGAGAATAAGATAAACATATAATTTAATATATAATTTCATTAATGACAATTCAAATGACAAGCAAGTATACAGTAAAAAAATGTAAATGAGTGAGTGCGAAAATACATACTGTGTACATGTCGAGGCCAAATGAAATGGCCCTAAGGGTGCCATCAGTCACCCGTGTGAGCTCCTCCTTAGACAGTAACTGTTAAATAGACCATGTAAATAAATATTAGTACTTGATACTATCTCTTATTAATATTCATTTTTAAAAAAATGCAAGTTATGAATTTACACCTTAAATGATACCTATGTAACTATTCCAATGTCCACCTCTCTAGCAGGAGAGGACTTTGTAGGGTGTGCTCCACTCCCTTCCATGTCATCTACTATAATCTCCACATCCTAGATGTCATAATCAAAAGTGTCTAATGGATGCTCAGGGGGTTGTACAATAGGACCCAAGCATATCTGTTGGCACGTATTGCAAATATGTGGTACACAAATATGTGGACCCGAGGAGGATGATGCAACAGCACTGGATCCATCACCAAGATCACTAGAATGTGGCTGAGCTACTAAAGAAGCATGGGAAACCAAAAGACCACTCAAAGAGTGAATGGCCTGGATAGTTTGTGCAGCTGCATCCTCCATAATATTTGGATGTTGTACTGGAGGTGGCGGAGGAAGGGGAGGACAGGGAACATGTGGGCGCCTAACTACTCTAGTTGCCCCTGGCCTATCCTGGGGCATACCTCCACCAACTCCCTAGAAGGGTTTAATGTCAAACTAATTGACATGATGCCCTAACAAAAACTCAACATATAATTTTTTAATAAAGTAAAAAGGTACATCAAGATTATTGTTGGGTGGTTTATCAAAAACCATACACCAATGATCCCAAAAGTTATCTACTATACCCCTATGCGTGCACCATTTTATAGAAAGTTTTGGTTTGTTAACATTAACTGGCAAACCAGTGTTGGGGTTAATAAATAAAGAGGCTATTTGGGCTTTTGTTATTTGGAGATTTTTCACATCATCATAAGACAATCCACATGCATAATATTCCCTCATGGTTTCTTGCCACGAATGAAAGGCATTATGTTGGGTGGAGAGGGTTTCTACATTTGTAATTATTCTTGTCAATGTGGTTGACATATGGGATAATCGAGGGATTTTCTTATAAACATCACAAATGCCCTTCAATTGCTCCAATTTTTCATGAATTAAGTCTTCAATTGATGATTGGAGGTGGTGGAGCATTTGGCATTTCTGCATTTTGATTCTCAGCTGGTGGATTTTCATTCTCAACTGGTGGAATTTGTGCATTCTCATTCTCAACAGCCATAATGCCTGATTAAAGTTAAAAAATAATTAATCTAATTAAAATTAGACAATATAAATGAAAATATTATAAAAATACCCTAGTTTTAAAAAAAAAATCCAAAAAAACCCTACTTTTTAACAAAAATCTATAAAATTATCTAATTTTTAATACAAATACATAAGCAACACTATTTTTAAATCAAAATCCATAAAAAACATTCATTTTTTTATCAAAATACATTCTAAACTCAATTGTTTCATAAAAATTCAATCAAAAACCCTATTTTGAAAAAAAATCCACAAAAAATTTCATTTTTTTTATCAAAATCCATTCTAAATTCAATTTTTTCATAAAATTCAATCAAAAACCCTATTTTGAAAAAAAAATCCACAAAAAATATTTCATTTTTTATCAAAATCCATTCTAAACTCAATTTTTTCATAAAAATTCAATCAAAAACCCTATTTTTCAAAAAAATACTTAAAAAACTAATTGAAATTATCTAAATATAATTCAAAATTGAATCAAAGCAAATAAAAATCTAAAATCTTACCTTTTCAAATCGGATATCCGTTACGCGAAGAACCTCCTCACTATGCGCTCGCAGGTTCTTGACTGCCAAATGATTTTAAAACAGTGACAAATTATGTATATATATGCTTTTTACAAATCGGATATCCGATTTGGAAATCTAGGATTGGTGTTTGCTTTGGTGGTGTGTACTGACACCCGAGCCTAAAAAAAGTCAACACGGTATTTTCACGTTTTTAGGTCGATGAAAGATGTGTTTTTTTCCTCATTGCCACTTTTTGGCCCACCATGATCCTGCACATACCCATATACACATGTAGGAACTCCCACTATATGGGTAATTTAAAATCTAAAAATAGATCATCACATATCAAGTATGCCAATAAACACTCAAACTAAGGTGTGCCAAATAATCAAAACCATGCAGTACAAAAAACAATCACAATGATCCATTCATTCAAAAAAAATAGTTGCATACTCTCTCACAATATGTTACCACAACTCTCCAAAATCATATGAATATTAACCTCTTGGAAGTAGCTATATTAAAAAGAGAGAAAAACAGTAAATTATATCATATCATTCTACCTGTTGTCAACTTGGACAAGCACCTTTGTAGAGAACTATCAACTCAGTTATCTAGTGAAACATGAGAAGATATCATAGATGCAGGCTCTGATAAATTGAGATCAACCTCCAAAGAGGTCTAATTCCCTTGGTACTTCACCTATATTAACCTAATATGTTACTACTGATTCCACTAAGAAAAAGGAGATAAAAGACATAAAATGAACCTAATTATTAATGGAGTGATGCACTAGTGTTTTTATGAGTTTTACTTGATTAAAATGTACATAATGTAATCAACAAAATAAACTATTCAAGTTGGGATATTTTAACTTAATCTTCATGTAATCTAAAATATAAAAATTGGAAGGAGGCTAATGTGGAGAGACTTGAATCAAATTGATAGCCTCTTGATGAACTATATTGGATGTAGAAGGCACAACGTATCTTATTACTTGATCTAAACACCTTAATATTATATCTTCATTTATTACTTTAAGTGGAAAATATGGTTGAAAATATCAAGTAAATGACTATTGGCATCACTCTATTTTTCATATATGAGTTCACGTTCTAAGAATCCTATTGTAAATTCATCATCAATTTCATCTATATAATGTTGAGAAACACCAGCCTATAAATATACATTTAATTATATTTTCCTCTATAGACATAGATTTTCATTTTAAACATTTGTGTCATTAAATTTATATAATAATTATTTGCTAGAGAAGGTCCCTCAACAATTGTCCTAGTAGGTGAAGTTATTAAACATGTCATATTTTTGTTATTTCTATTGTAAGGATAACAGTTATTCCTCCTTGGAGGAGGAGGTTTATGCTAAAAGATAAGTTGATCTTATGGATTTTTTCTTCATAATACTAACATCATTGACCACATATTGCAATAATGGATCAACTAAACTTTTCACAATAATTTTGATATAATCCTTCTAGATCTTTCCAATAGCGATCATTTGATCGTCTAATTAAATGGAATGATCTTGTTTCTCTTACAATTTTGTTTCATGAGTTGTCTTAAAGAGTGAAAAAAATATCAAAAGATATATCATTTATTTTATATATAAAATCAAAATAATTTCATAAAAAGGGTTTAGAGTAACCAAAATTCAAGTGACAAGATTATTGAATCTTGTAATAAACTCACATAGGCTCATTATCATCTTTATTTCACACTTAAGAGTTAATTAAATAAAATTTCCCCATATTTTATTTTCTTTAAGTGTAATAATAATTTGTCACTCATAGTCTCCCCATTGGTAATAGAATGAGATTCAAGATGATGAAACCAATTAAGCACATTTGCCACTAAAGTATATGAACAAAAAAACTACTACATCCCATTTGAGATGCATAATATTTTACATGTTGAAAGGTGAAACGTGTTCATCGGTATCTTATTTTTCATTGACATGGGACTTTGGAAAAAATATTCCTTGATCTCGAAGGAAAATCATGATTTCCTATAAGAGAGGAAGGGCCAATAGTATTTCCACAAGGCATAGGTGGAACACATTGATTATTATTGATTCTTCCATTTCTATCAATCCCCCCATTTCTAACATTTTTTTTCCATTTCTACCAAATTATTTTCATTATTGGCATTACATCATGGCTTGAAGTTGTTATGCTCCCAAGGTTCAAAAAATTTCAAGAAGTTTTATAGCTATTTAAAATTTAATCCTCTACATTGGGAGATGCCCCTATAAGTAGTAGTGGGATCATGATTATTCGTGAAAGAGAGCCACTCCATATACAATTTGAACAAGACTAATTTTTAATATTCAGTCCACTAATTTCTTCTAATTGCACATGTACTTATTTCATATTCTAGGTGCAAGGAAATCACAATAAAAACCAAGAAAAATGCAAAAACCAAAATAACAATCGGATTAGGGTTAGAAGCCCATACCTCCTCCAAATTCGATAAAAATGAATTATGATGATGATGAGCTTGTTGTGTAGATTTCCCTAGCAATGTTGATTTTGATGTGTGCTCTAGATGAATTTTAGCAACACAGCACCATGTAAATTGCTCAAGGTGTGTGATTGCATTGTGATTTTTCAAAAATAGTTGTGTAGACATCTAAGAGGGGTGGATAGAATCAAGGGCTAGGATGCAAAGTTGTAAATGAAGAGTTTAGAATCAAGGTCTAAGATGCAAAGTTGTAAATGAAGAGTTGAGATGCCTTTAGACATCTCAACCCTTGTGGTGGTGACAAGTGTCACCATTCCAGAGGATGTGAAGGGATATTGGTACTTTGCAAGTACCTTGGGAGATGGACAAGATCTCCCTCATAAAGGGCTCTCTTGTCCAATCTTCCATGATGATTAGAAGGAATTAAAAACTCCTTTGAGGTACATTGGGGGAATAAAGAAGAATTTTAAATTTCTCTAAAGGTACCTCAAGTGGAGAAGTAACCCATGTGGGATTACTTCTCCAAAAGGAGGAAGCATTTAAGGTTTGACTTGACAAGGGGTTGAGCCATAAATGGAAAAAATGATTAACCCTTCCTAATTAAGAGGTTTAGGTTGTGCAAGAGGGAGGATAGTTAGGTGGAGGATTAGACTAGTGAAGGTGATTAGGGTGCAACTTGCAAAAGTTGGAGGGTGTAACACCTCTTAATCATGAATTAGGTGTGTGCACATCCCTAATGAAGGGATTATGAAATAGACTAGGGCTAATGAAAGAATTATGGAGGATGGGATAAGGAGAGAGAAAAAGTTAAATATTTAATTTAATTCAAGCAGGAGAATAAATAATTAAATTAAATAAATAGGCATATTTATTTAATTTAAAGAAGAGGGATAGAGGGTAAAGTATTTAGTTGATTAATTAAATACCTTAGGATTTAGAGGACTTTAGGAGAATCAATGATATTAATCAAATAATAGTAATATTATTTAATTAATGCAAATAAGGAGGGATTTTAGACAAAATAGGGATAAATTTGACCAAATGCAAGTGGTCAAATTTAGGTGTCTACATTTTGCCCGTCTTCGAAATAGTGTTAAAATAACAATGTTTCAAAATATATATAGGTGACTCAATAGATGAAATAGATGAGGAGATGCCCTAGCATGAAGGGAAAAGGTGTAGAAGAAAAAGGAGAATATGATGAGATGATGCCCCCTCAAGAGGGCGAACGAGAAAAAAGGGGCTCGGGTAGCATCTTAAAAGAAGAAAAAGGAGATTAGCAAGACCACGACAAAAAATGAGGAAGAATGGCAAAGGAATAGAGGGAAATGGAGTTACGGGGAGGAAATGGGAGCGAAAAGAAGAAATTAGGGTTAATGAGAGTAATTAGGGTGACATAAATAGTAATTAGGGTAAATTACTATTCATTTTTACCCTAAGCATTTAGACGATTTCAGAGAGAAGAGTAAGTGAAATGGCATATTGATGGAGCATTCCCCATCGAATTGACGTAGTGAAGGCACAAGTGCATAGAGGAAAGCATGGTGGCTAGGTATGAACCTTTACGTTGAATTGTACGGTTTATTTAATTGCATTAATTAGAGGTAAAAGTCAAGAGATAGGCAGATCCACCCATTGTGATAGGGAAAATCCACCCATGCAGGTAGATAGTTGGATGCGCCTAGGATGGGCAGATCCACCCACACACAGGCGGATGCATCGAAACGCAGTTGCATAATAGGATGGGTAGTGCATAGGCAGACCTACCACAAGAAATGTGGATACGTCAAAAGGTAGATTCATGACTAGAAAGGTGAATATAAAGAAGGGGAAAATGCACTGCACAGGCATATCCACGAGAGGAAGGGCGAATGTGCACTCATGTTATAGAAGCGAATGTGCACCCAAATTATAGGGGAAAATCTACCAATGAATAGGCAGATGCACAAGAGGAGAGGTGGATCTGCAAAAGGACAAGCAGATACACAGAACGCCACGGAGGTGAATGCATAGGAGGAAGGGCAGATTAGTCAAGGGGCGGATCCACTCTAGGAATTGGTAGATGTGCAGAATGCCATAGAGGTGGATGTGTAGTAGGAAGGGTAGATTCACCAAGGGACATATTCGCTCTATGGATAGGTGGATGTGCCCAAGGGGCGGATTCGCCGAAAAAAGAAAAAAAAAGAAGGTAGAATAATTTCAAGACAGAGAGACCCAACAGGTGGATGGATGAATGCAAGCAAAAATGAGTCTATGGACTCAAGAGTAGAGATATGCAATGCTACAACTTGTGACAGGACTTGTGGAGGAAAACTAGGCACTTTTGGATGTGTGTGGATTAGTCTACATGGTGCAAATGTTGATGTTGAGAGCACATAGGCCCTTATTGATAGCCCTCATAGAGCGATGGAGCTCTGAGACCTATACATTCCTCTCCCCCATAGGGTAAATTATAGTGACATAAGAGGATGTGTGGAGGATCCTTTGGTTTCCCATTTGAGGGTCACAGGTAGTGGCATTGAGCATGTAGACTATACCATAGGTACTACAGGCCATGTTTGGTGGGACTAACCTTCCAACTAGAGGACAAGCATTATATGTAGATGGATGTAGGGAGATAGTGTCTGGCATGGCACTATAACTATGTGGATTGATCAATAGGGTACTACTCGATAGGAGTGGTTGTTTCTTCAACCTCACACTGGGGAGTGTGGTGGTCAACATGGTGGATAGGTCTAAGAGATTCACATGGGGACGTTGCCTACTTGCACAACTTTATAGAGATATGCACCTAGTGTGATACAGGAGAGGGGTTAGCCTGACACATGTCACATTGCTACAAGTGTTGGCCTAGGAGCATATCTAGGTTACTCAATCATCTGGAGAGATGACACCTAGGACAACAGATGAGTTCATGGTTTTCTACTAGTGATTTGGCTTGAGGTATATGGATGTCAAGAGCATGGCTCCCTAGAGGAGGATGGATGAGCTTGATGATGGAGATATTGGTTGGAGACCCTACAAAGATATGGAGAACTATGAGGACATCGAGTACTACATGTACATGTTTACACGATGTTATCTGATCGGCAGGAAGCCTTTCCTGATTGAGGGGTATAGGCTTGATAGGGTGATAGGCCAGTTTAGTCTAGTGCAAGATATCCCTAAGGTCGAGGAGAGGTTTGCTTGGTTGTCCCAAGAGATAGGGCTATGGGGCCCACAACTGACAAAAAGGGTGGCTATAGAAACATGGAGTGACCTAGTAGAGGTCATCTAGGATAGGCGAGGAGGATTGGATGACCTTGGGGTTACCCAGAGATATGCAAATTGGTGGATAGGTAGGATGTCGAAGGCAGTGATGCCACCAAGGGGAGTAGTTATGGGAGCGAGGGTTGCGGCATCAATGCAGGCGGAGGTTGCAGTGGGAGAGGAGTAGAGGGTGAGGAGGAGGTACCTGCACAAAGAGTAGAGATAGTAGGGGCATGAGGTGGTTAAGGAGGGAATTGTGGAGGAGAGAGAGGAGGGAGATGAGGAGGCACCAACCTCGAAATGAACAATTTGAAAATTATTTGAAACAACTTAGATTTTCTCTATTTCACCTTCATAAATCTGGTCACTACTTCATCAAAATCTCCCTTTAGTAGATTCCTTACATCTTCCTATAGATCTACATCACATACACTTATGAATATCCCTTTAATTATCATTTACATCTACACTAAAGGCTACATAGAACCCTCTTATAGATCTACATATGTTTTACACAAAATTTTGCACATGTTCACCATATATTTCTACATATATCCTTCATAAATGTTTGCTCCAATTCTTCATATAAACTTGCACACATTTCTCATATAGGTCTACAAATGTTCCTCATAAGAATCAGAAATATTCTTCATACTTTTTGTTCTTTTGGTATGTTTTAAATCTATTATAGATCCCCTCATATATGCTCTTGGATTTGCTTCTAATTTTCTTTCAAATCTTCTCTTAGATGAATCATATTCAATGAATTGATTGCCTTCAAAATGGACTCCACAAACTCTTCAAATACCTTCACCAAGGGGAGGGAGGGCAATGGGTGAGGGGGATAGGGGGTCGACTTCGTGAAATAACATGTCCTTTATCAATAGATGCAACACTTTCCTTTATAATTTTTTCATAAGATTTTCTCTAATGTCATTTACAAATCTGCCCCCAAAATGTGCTCATATATTTCTCCCTTAACAATATTAACACTCTCTTTATATATTTTAATCTAGATTTGATTTACTCTTCATATTTTCTTCTCTAGATCTGTTTGTATCTACTCTTATTCACTTATTTCTCATTACTTATTTAATCTTCACCTTATGTTCCTTCTATACCATTTAGCATGCCTCTTCATTAAAGGAGGTGTTTCTTCAAAAAGAGATGACCTTATGAATGGGCATGCTTTTTGTTAAGAAATGATTGCAACTTTAAAACTAATTCTCAAACCTTTTATAATGATTGTTGCTCCTTAGCAATATGAATCACTGTCTTTCCATAAATATAATTGTTGCCTTCATATAAGTAATTACTACCTCTTCTAATATTCTTTGTTGCCCGTGTCAATGAGAATAATCGATGCTCTTCATAACAGATATGTTGCATATATTTATCCTACATAGTTTCTTATTACTATTCCATTCTTCTCTAACTTGGGAGATTATCTTATCATTGATTTATATAAGTTTCATTGTCATATTCAAAGGGGGTTGGCCTCCTTAATAATAAACTTATTTGTATGCCTTTTAACTTGCATCAATCTATAGTCAACCAACAAGTTTAACACCAATCATGAGGTCGGCCTACGTTGTAGAGTTCTAATAATCAATCGCATTAACTTGATATATATATATATCGATTGGTGGCCTTTGGCCATAACCTTAGTCATAGATTTTCTTCTTGAACAAAATGATTTTCTCTTTGACATCAATGACAATAATCTAGCAATCTTATACATACACTTTTGACATCAATGACAATAAACTCATTCATTTGCTTTAACATCAATGACAATATTCCAACACATGACCCCTTTGATAGTAGGAAGACCAAACATAAAATTCATTGAAACTAGTTGTCATGGTTTATCAAGGATAGGAAGAGTTAAATACAAGCCTATTTTACGTTTTGGAGGCTTTGCAATCACATAAGTTGTACAAGCTTGAATATATGAAATGGCATCATGTTTCATCTTTGGCCAATAAAAAATATTTTTGAAGTATAGCAATGGTCTTACCTATTCCAAAATGGCCTACAACATGACTGCAGTGTGCTTCCCATATCAACTTCTTATGTTCTTCAATGGGAACACATATGTGACCCATGTGACAAAGTATTCCATCTTGCAAGTGAAAGCCAGGGACATGCTTACCTTCAGCTAGGTTGTTGTAAATGTTAGGGAATTCAAGGTCCTTACCAAACAATTGGGCCCAAGTTGTTGTTTGATGACCACATGAATCCAACACCACTATCAAGGTTGCAATTGGAGGCTTGCTCAAGCAATATGTTGCTTTGTTATTACTTCCCTTCCTATGACAAATGTTAAGGTGAAATTGTTGTAGATAAGCATAGAATCTTTGATGCCTATTATTATGCAACTTTCCTTGATTTTGCAAAACTTGAAGAAGCTTGTGGTTTGTGTGTATAATAGTTTCCTTTCCTAGAATGTAATGCTTCCACTATTTTCAAGCTTGAACAATGGCATTTAAATCCTTATCATATGTGGGATATCTATGCACAATATCAAAAAAAATCTCACTATGGTAGGATATCAAATGTCAATTTTGCATGAGTACAATTCCAAGGGATTTGGATGCATGTGTTTCTATTTCAAAGGATTCTTGAATGCCAAGAAGGGATAACATTGGTGTTGAACATAACCTTCATTTCAATTCCATAAATGTTTGTTGTTGTGCATCTTCCAATTGAATTTTTCTTTTGCTCCACCCCTCAATGAATAATTTAGAGGCCATGCAAAATGCGAGAAACCAAGCACAAAACTATGATAGAAGTTCTTTAATCCAAAAAACTATGAAGCTCTATGAGATTTTTAGGGGACAGTCATTCTTTGATAACTTGTGTCATTTCAAGATCAACATGAACACCCTCACTATCAACAATGTATCCCAAATATTAATTTTTTTGCATACCAAAAGAACACTTTTCTCTATTAGCATAGAGGTTGTGTTATTGTGAAGTTGAGAACACTTGTTCAACATGTTGCAAATGCTCATTCCAAGTTTTACTAAAAATGAGCATGTCATCCGAAAAGACAACCACAAAAGAATCAATGAATGGCCCAAGTACATCATTCATCATCCTCAAAAAAGTGGTGGGAGCAATGGTTAGACCAAAAGGCATGACTAACCATTCAAAAAAAACCTTCCATAGATTTAAAAGCAGTCTTCCACACATCCGATGGATCAATTGGTACTTGATGATACCCAAACTTCAAGTCAATTTTGGTGAAGAACTTAGCCCCTCTAATTTGGTCCAAGAGATCATCAATCTAAGGAATTGGATATCTATTTTTCACAGTGATTTTATTTAATACCTGATAATCAATGCAAAGTCACAAAGTTTCATCCTTCTTAGCAAGAATAATTAGGCTCCCACATGGTCAATCAAATTCATAGTTCAAATCTACCAAACATAAGTCAATCAGCTTAAATTGTTAAAGTGGTGTCTATGCTTCGTTGTAGAGGAGTTAATGTTATGTGTTCACTTGGTTGCTCCCCTTTCCCACATGTAGGGTGTAGATTCATTTGTAATCGTGCCTATGAAGGTAGTGCTAACTACCACATTTAACAAAGTTCTCAATCCATTATGCTTTGATAGATATCTAAACCCAATCACAAGGTTCTTGTTTTCATGCAAATAGTGGGGATGTGACATCATACCCACTCACCTAGGTCTCTAAAACAACTCAGGCTTGACAGCTTTCATTGTTTTTAGAACCAATTAAACAATTTTAAAAAACCTTCATATATTAAGAAAGCTCTTGCCACTTTGTTGGGTACTAGTCATGTTCACATAAAATCGTAACATTAGTGAAGCAAGAATGTGCATATAAGACGTATAAATAACATAGACCAAAATGTAGTGCAAATGCTTTTTAAGTGGTTCTTAAATGATGATCGATGTTAGGGGCACTAATGCATTTGATATTGAATATTGTAAGACCATGAAATTAAGGTCTTGTAGAAATGGTTTTTCAATCTTTTAAATTCACTCCATTCAAGAACTAGGAGCTCCTAGAGACATAACAATAGTGTCACCGTTACCATATAGCCTAACCCAGCCTAGGCATAAGCTACCCTGGCTGCTTTTAGTAGAGTCACTGAAATCCAACTTATAAGTCAAACTCTCGTAAGTGCGGGTCCAATTAGGAGGGCATGAACTCATCAGTTCCAACAATTTGGAAAGCTTCTGATTTTGTCTAGGGGTTGTTTGTAGATCTTAACATGGTTACAAATTTAGGTTTCATCCCCAATGGGATATAAGGGTATATTGTTAGGAGGTTACAATGAAATAATCACGCAAACCACCTAAATTTTAAATTTGGTATATTTTAATGTTCTGAAAGTTTTGAAATTGTTGCCATCAAGAAGTTCCAATCCAAAAATGATTTTTTCTAGCAATGACATAAAATTCTGATTACAAAATCAATGTTCTGAGTCAAACATAGTCCACTCCTCCCAGAGACTCCATTTGTTGCATAGTCTATACTAGCCCTTTTATAAGGGCTCCTTTTGTGCTTCTCCGGAAATTAAATCTTAAAGAGTTTTCATACCAAAAACATTCCCAGTAAATACTTAATCCTTCAATACATTTAATTTTATTAGTCTATTGTTGTTCATAAGTGCACAACATCATCCAATGCTTATTTCAAATTTTTCATGTCCTCCAGAGTTTCAGAAGATGTGTACAATAAAACCTCCACTCTGAAGAAGAAAACTCAAATGTCAGTTATTGAAAACCCTTGTAAAGACATTCTGTTAATTATTTGCTGCAACCAATATAACTTTAAAATATTGACACCGCTGCAATTTTTATTCTCTATCATCTAGATGTATATAAACGTAAATTATTAACTGTTAAATGTATAAATGACCTTAAACAACAATACCACATAACAAATGAACCTAAACCAATTGTAGGCTGGCTAGAAGCTCATGACAATTAGCTGACTACACGTAGTGTAGTCTCAGTAACATAAAAGGTGTCCCTCTAACATGCTTGCAAAGAGGCCACTCTTCCCAGAGCTTAAAAAGTGCAACACTAATCTAAGACACAATAGACAAAGACCCTCAGCTAATAAATATCAGTTTAACATATGAAAACCGGACATGCAGCGGAATCTCTACATTACAATGGCCTACCTAATTCAAATAACCTGTAAGAAGTTAGGAAATGATGGAAACAATAATGCATGTGGCATCACTTAAGAGCAACAGCTTTGCTTTCTCACAGTCACTCCAGTAACTCCAGTATCCTCAACACTAATCGCAGTTCCTTGACCAGGCCCAGTAGAGGACCCGTCTGCTGCTGCAAGTAACTTCTTGCTAACTATATGGTATATTTCTGTAAGAACTGATTGAAAGGCTTTCTCAACATTTGTAGACTGCAGCGCAGAGGTTTCTATAAAAGAGAGGCCCTCCTTTTCAGCAAATATCTGTGCATCATCTGCTGACACATTTCGTAGATGATTCAAGTCAGATTTATTGCCCGTCATCAAGATAACAATGTTTGAATCAGCATGATCTCTCAGCTCACGTAGCCACCGCTGCACATTATCAAAACTAGAATTCTTCGTAATGTCATAAACCATCAAGGCTCCCAAAGCACCTCTATAATAAGCACTTGTGATTGCTCTATATCTTTCCTGACCAGCTGTATCCCATATCTGTGCCTTAATCGTCTTCCCATCTATCTATTGTACATTGAAAATGATTCAGAAGTCAAGTATTTTCAGAAACATATATTAGGAAAGGACAAAGAGAAAATTCTCACACTATTGCAGAATGGAACTAGCACAAGGCATATGAAGCAGAATGGAGTATGAAACTAACCAATTTAGAAATAAACTTCAACACTTAACGACACAATGAAACAACAATCTAACAAAAACACAACAGCTGTCACATTTAACACCAAAGAATCAATCTGCAATCATTCATATAAATAGATTTTAAACAAAGGATAGAAGTACAGTAAATAAAATTTCAATCATTGATTACATGATAACCCTCACATAAATTAAATTACTTGGCATAAGACCGATAGTATATACCTCTCAGAGCAAGGATTCTCTCATTGAAGTGCAAACACTTAAAACAGAAGTCAATTAACCAATTTCTGAAAGTCTTCTCTGAAATTTCAAATTTTCAATATAGTCAATGTTGCTTTAGCATACTGGTGAATTTTAGTAAAGATTTGTATGGCCCAACACATTTCCACTACATTTGCAGTGCAAGGATTCTCTCATTGAAGTGCAAACACTTAAAACATAAGTCAATTAACCAATTTCTGAAAGTCTTCTCTGAAATTTCAAATTTTAAATATAGTCAATGTTGCTTTAGCATACTGGTGAATTTTAGTAAAGATTTGTATGGCCCAACACATTTCCACTACATTTGCAGTGCAAGGATTCTCTCATTGAAGTGCAAACACTTAAAACAGAAGTCAATTAACCAATTTCTGAAAGTCTTCTCTGAAATTTCAAATTTTCAATATAGTCAATGTTGCTTTAGCATACTGGTGAATTTTAGTAAAGATTTGTATGGCCCAACACATTTCCACTACATTTGCAGTGCAAGGATTCTCTCATTGAAGTGCAAACACTTAAAACAGAAGTCAATTAACCAATTTCTGAAAGTCTTCTCTAAAATTCAAATTTTCAATATAGTCAATGTTGCTTTAGCATACTGGTGAATTTTAGTAAAGATTTGTATGGCCCAACACATTTCCACTACATTTGCAGTCTGCCTCACCCAAAGAACACTCAATAAAAGAGTGTTTGGTGCAGCCCCTCAAAGACTCTTTCAGAAAGCTCCCGAACAAAAGAAACAATCATTGGAAAGAAATACTGAATCTATGATTCATGAAACATGCTGATTCAAAAAATGTCTTTGACCTGGAAAATCAATTTTAATTCCACATGCATGAGAGCATACAAGAAACTCAAGGTTTGGAATCCTGTACAATTAGTGCAATATCTTTTTTCTTTTCTTTCAGCATTTATATTTCCACCAACACCAAGCTTAAAAAGTGAGTGCACATCCTTTATTTTGGCAACTCTTGTATTGTTGCAAAAGTAGGAAAACATAAAACTTGGCAAAATAACTGCCATTGATTATCTTTATTTTGAGTTGTGTCTTCTTTTGCAACAATCAGTGTGCATAATGATCCTAAAATAGCTTATTTTATGTATAATTTTGTAATATACAAAAACCCATTTCTGATTCAATTGACTAAGATTTACAGATGCTATAAATATAATTTCCCTACTAAGAATCAGCTCAGCAAACCATTGTTGTTCAAAACATTTTCTCAATAAATACTGAAACGGACAAATCAATTCTTCTTTCAGTGCATGCCATGCTTCTCACTTCCCATTTGCTGGCAGTCTAGCATTTTCAAATGATGGACTTAGGAATCATCTAGCAACTTTTCTCTTCTATGCTAATAAGCATGTACAACTTTTCTTGGTGCTCAGTTGGCAAGCGCTTCCCTACTGGAAAGAGCCATTTGTTCCAACAACTGTTTTAATCTTAGAAGCACTAATCTTGTTGTAACAGGTGCAGGATATCATAATTGATTTTTGTTTCTTCCTTTAGTGGTCTACACTTTAGCAGAAATCTCTTCTTTAGCTTCTTTGAACAAGTGCACAACATCATGCACTAACTTTCACCATTCAGGCAAATTGAAGGGCATTATTTTTACTGCTACAAGAACTTTGTTTCCCTGCGAGGATCCTTTCTTTGGTTGTAGGTCAGCTTGTGTGTCACTGAAGGTATATGCACCACTTTGTTTGACAACTTGGACAAGATTGTCTAGTTGTGCCTTATGCCTTTGCTTTTGTTTGTTGAGAAAATCGACAGTACAGAATTAAACAGTGAAAAGTAATAAACGCAGAACACAAAGATTTGTGTGCAAAACCTGGTAATATACTAGGAAAAAACCACAGGCAAAGGTCTCACAACATTTTATTTCTCAGGAAAAATTCGCTGTCACAATAATCTGCAAATCATCACAGAAAAACATGACTTTCAAAAGCATAATGTAATGTCCCCTTCTAGTTGACATCTCTCAATGCTTAAGATTAGCCTATTATGTGACCCTCGTAGGCTGATGGGATGGATAGAGGGTCTTGTTGGAGCTTGGCTTGGCTTCGGTTGTCAGAATCTACCAGTTTGGCTTTCATTCAGGGTCATTCGGACATCATTTGCTTGACTTGCTATTTTTAGTAAGTAAAGTCATTCAGCGGAGCACCCCTGCTATTTTTAGCAGTATAGTCTGGTCGTGTGCAAATTCAATCACTTATTCTCCAGCTTCAGACGGTTCGTTAATCGGACGTATTTTGAGGAAGATATTAATATTTAATGGTCAAATTAAATATTAATTATTTAAAGCTTATATTATAAAGTTATAATATTATTTAATATTATAACTTAAGTGATTTTTAAAGGGGTCGACCAACATTGAAGAGGGGCCACTTTTCAATTATATTTTATAATTAAAAGTGCGTTCGAGACTATTGAAAAATTAAAAGAAAAGTTCGAACTTTATTTAAATGATGCCTTTTTGTGAAAAGTCGACTTTTTGAAGGATATAAGGGTTTCATTGGGAAAAGAGTTCATTATGTTATGAAATCGAATTTTGATCAAGTATTCTTCCAGAGAACGAAGCCAAGGGTTTCAGTTGTCTTTTGGCATTGAAGAACGAGCCATCTTCAGTGTTGCAGTTCAGAGGCTATGAAATATCAGCTGAGTTATTGCTTTCAGAGAGGTAGCTTCATTTAGAGGTTATCACAGCACGTATACAGAGATTTCATCTTCAGAGTTTTGGTTTGGTATTCTTCCGGGAAGAGTTCTTCATTCCTAGGCGCATCTTCTTCCAAGATCTGGACACTTATTACAAGGGTCGTACAAATCGTACTTGCTGCTGTTACAGATCCGTACCATTGTTGCAGGGCCGTACTTTTCAAGTACCAGGCCGTACCTCTTGCATTGAAAAAAAACGCCTTCTCTTTTGGCAGTCTACCTTCACCAGTGGGGGCGCATACTTCACTGCCTTCATCTGCTATCATCTGGCGCAGGGGAAAGTGGATCTTTATGAAAGCCGTACCATTTCAAGGTCTTTTCAATCTGCTGCAAATTACCAGGTTTTCATCAATAATATTGTTGCTTTTTCAGTTGCATGTTATCAGATCTTGTTTGTAATCAGTATAGAAGATCAATAAACTAATTGGCATCAATAGATCAATCAGTTTCCATCATTTGTAGACTTGTGGTATTTTATTTAATTTTTATATGCAATTTCTTTCAAAATCGCACTTCATTGGTTTATGCAAAAAACACAAGAAAACCAAAAAACGTTCAAAAACAAGCAAAACAGACAGTTTCAGAAAACAGTGAGAACAGGGGTTTTTACAGTGGTATCAGAGCTAAATCCTGCCATCATGAGGGTTTAGCATTCTTATGCAGCCACGAGAGGTTGGGCCTCACAGATATTACACTCGCAGGAGAGCCTTGATTGACAGGCAACAGGGATTGAACAGGCAGCCGGGTCCCATGGCTGACAAAACAGAGACTCCTTGAAACCCTAGGGATAATGATGATGCAGAAGTCCTACACACTCTTAGAGATTTACGGACAAGTCAACAGCAGGTTACTGATGTGCTACAACAGTTGACAGTGGCAATACAGAGGATAGGTACACCGAGGAGACTGTCACCTCGTCGTGACGAGAACAGGAGTGATGCAGGCTCACGCAGAGCACCTAGGATTGTTTCACAGACAGCAGACAGGCCCACCCGGCCTACTTTTGTGAGACAGGAGCCCGATGAGGCTATTGCAGAGGAGGAGCCAAAGGGAATGTTCGCTGATACTCTTATGGCAGCGAACGACGAGTGGGAGTTGCTATCACCAAAGGTCAAAGAGAGGATCACCTTTGACAGATTTATCACACAGAGGAGAGAACATCACAGGAATCGACAGGATTACAGGCCTAGATATAATAATAATGATCTGAAGCATGCTACAAACAAACTCACCCTAGCTATGTTTGACGGTAGTGGCAAGGTTACAGCTCAGGCTTGGATCAATAAGTTGGATACTTTCCTCACATTGCGTCCCATGGCTGAGGAGGATGCTATTAGATATGCTACCTTGCATCTTGAGGGAGCAGATTATGACTGGTGGCATCATGGGATGGTGACACTTCAGCACAATCGTATCACCACTTACCAGGAGTTCGTAGACAGGTTGGTGGAACGATTCGACAAGAAGGATCCTGAATCCTATTTCAGAGATTTGGCCCAGTTGCGACAGAGTGGTAGTTTGGAGTCCTACATAGGAGACTTCCAGCAATTGTCAGTGATGGTTCCCAATATATCAGAGAGACATCTAGTTGTGCTTTTCATGGAGGGATTGTTGGAACCATTGAGAGGTTGGATCAAAGCATTTGATCCTCCTTTGTTAGAGGAAGCTATGAAGAAGGCACGCAACATGGAGTTTGCAACACCATCTAGCAAATTCAACTCCAGAAACACTTCTTCATTCAGGGACAATAAGGGATTTAATAAGAATAAGGAGAGATCTGATTTTAAGAGTGACTCGAAGGGTAAATCAGCAGCACCCTTGGATCGCGAGGCTATTAATGATTTACGCAGGAAGAAGCTTTGCTTCTACTGCAAAGGTCCCTACGATGCTAACCACGATTTTCCTTTGTGGCCTAAGGGTAAGGCCAATAGAGTAATGTGGGCTTATTACGAGGATTCGGAATCTGAGAGTTTCGAACAGCAGGATAGTTCTGAGGAGTCAGAATCAGAGGCTTCAGAGCCTAAGACAGAGGTAGAGTCAGAGCTCCAGATTCAAAAGGCACGGTTGTCTAGCATTTAGCAGGAGGGTTCTTTTAGACTCCGTGGAGTTTTGGCGGGTCAAAGGGTCATCACCCTTCTAGACACAGGAGCCACCCACAATTTTATTGATGCTAGATTTGTGGAGAAACGGGGACTCATAACTGAGGAGTTCGAAGGCATTAGGGTTAAGGTGGCTGATGGTTACACTCTCAGGTGTGATCGTATGATTAAGGATCTCCCCTTGCGCTTGAATAACTATGAATTCAAGGCTGATTATTATGTGGTGAACATGGGAGATATTGATTTAATTTTGGGCATGAAGTGGCTTCATTCCCTTGAGGAAGTCACTCTTCGTCTTAAAGACATGGAGATTCGGTTTGATGTGGGTGGGAAGACACACATTCTGAAGGCCATTCGGGATAGTAATGTCAGGACTATTTCCTTCCGACGAATGGAGAGGCTCATGCGACATGACATGGTAGAGTGGGCTGCCGAGTGCACTTTGACACCTATGCAGGAGGGACAGCATAAGACCAAGTATCATCCTGACATTCAGCAGTTGAGAGTTAAGCATGAGAAGGTTTTCAATGACATTCCACCAGGGAGACCTCCAGACAGGGGTATTGAGCACATTATAGAACTTGAGGAGGGCGCTAAGCCCATCATGATTACTCCTTACAGGCATCCAAAGCGGCTTAAGGATGAGATAGAGAAGACTATCAAGGAGCTGCTTGCTATGGGTCACATTCGACCAAGTAAATCACCATTCGCTTCTTCAGTTGTCCTAGTGAAGAAGAAAGATGGTACCCTTCGAATGTGCATCGATTACAAAGTCCTGAATAAGAGGACCATCAAAAACAGGTACCCCATACCTCGTATAGATGAGCTTATTGATGAGCTCCATGGTGCCTGTTATTTCACGAAGATAGACTTGAGGTCAGGATATCACCAGATCAGAGTCCGTAAGCAGGATGTTGAGAAGACTGCATTCCGTTGTCATTGTGGACACTTCGAGTTTGTGGTGATGCCATTTGGGCTAACCAACGCGCCAGCGACATTTCAGTCCACCATGAACGGGGTCTTCCACTCACTTGCGAGGAGATATGTACTTGTCTTCTTGATGATATTCTGATTCTGGCGGACTTGGCAGGAGCATTTGGCTCATCACGGATACGATTCTTTCGGCATTTTGGAGGAGAGAGTCCTTGTACGCCAAGGAGTCCAAGTGTGATTTAGGGATGACTGAGTTGCTATCTTAGAGCCATATCATCGTTGAGGGAGTGCGGATGGATCCTAAGAAGATTCATGCTATCGTAGATTGGCCTACTCCGGCGAACCTTACACAGCTGCGAGGATTTCTTGGCTTGTGTGGTTTTTATCGCAGATTTGTGAATGGTTATTCACGCCATGCAGCACCTATGACGGATTTGTTGAAAAATGGTGCATTCTGTTGGACTCCTGAGGCACAGGAGTGTTTTGTGAGGTTCAAGGAGCTGATGACTACGTGTCCAGTGTTGGCACTACCAGATTTTACGAAGCCTTTTGAGCTTCAATGTGATGCTTCTGGTGAGGGCATTGGAGCGGTGCTTATGCAAGACAAGCACCCGATCGTTTATGAGAGCAGGAAGCTCAGAGGTCCAGAAAGGCTTTACAGTATTTATGATAAGGAGATGCTGGCCATAATGCATGCCTTGGCCAAATTTAGGCAATATCTTGTGGGCAGTAAGTTTTGCATTAAAACTGACCACAACAGTTTGAGGCATTTCCTGGGGCAGCGAGACTTAAACGATCGTCAGCAGAAGTGGGTGAGTAAGTTACAGGCATATGACTTTGATATCACCTACATCAAAGGTACCCAGAATGTAGTGGTTGACGCTCTCTCACGCAGGCCTTATTTGAGCTCTATGGTTCACATTGCAAAGGATTGGAGGCATTTGATTGTGGCAGAGTATGCCAAGGATACTTGGGCATCCAGTATTGTTGAGGGATCGATGGTAGACACCAGGTACACGCTTGTGAATGACTTGATCATTTACAAGAACAGGATTTTCTTGATCCCAAGATCTGAGATGAAGAACACTATTATGCGAGCCTTTCATGATGTGCCCACAGCAGGACATCCCGGGTATTTTAAAACATACAAACAGATACGAGAAAGGTTTACATGGAAAGGACTTAAGGCAGATGTTGTTCAGTATGTGCGTGAGTGCCCTGTTTGTCAGCAGAACAAGCAGGAGAACACGTATCCGACAGGATTGTTGCAGCCACTTCCGATTCCTGATAGGAAGTGGGAATGCCTGTCGATGGATTTTATTACGGGCTTGCCCAAAGCCTAGGGACGGGATTGTATATATGTAGTTGTGGATCGGCTGGCGAAGTATGCCCACTTCTTTCCGATCACCACCACTTACATAGCTACACAGGTAGCAGAGGTCTTCTTCCGTGAGGTTTTCAGATTACATGGGTTGCCTCGGAGCATAGTTAGCGACAGGGATAGTCGGTTCCTGAGTCACTTCTGGCAGAACGTGTTCAGACTTTGTGGGACCGAGCTTACACCGAGCACCAATTACCACCCGCAGACTGATGGTCAGACGGAGATAGTGAACAAATGGGTGGAAGGTTACCTCAGGAATTACATTGCAGGGCAGCAAAAGGCGGGGGTCAAGTGGATATATTTGTGCGAGTATTGCTACAATACTACATTTCACATGACCATTCAGATGTCCCCCTTCATGGCGTTGTATGGTTATGAGGCGCCTAGTTTTCTAGATTTGCTACTGAGTGACAGTAGAGTGCCGAGTGCTGGAGACTTATTGCAGGAGAGTCAGGACACTATGAGGGCTCTCAAGGAAAATATTGCTAAGGCACAGAATCAGCAAAAGCAGTACGCAGATCAGAAGAGGACAGAGAGATCTTTTGAGGTGGGAGACATGGTATATCTCATGCTGCAGCCCTACCATCAGTCTACTCTTATGAAGAGTGGTTCGGAGAAGCTTAAGCCACGGTATTATGGTCCTTTTAGGATTCTGAGGCGTGTTGGAGAGGTGGCTTATGAGCTAGAGCTTCCGGCGGATAGCAAGGTCCACAATGTTTTTCATGTGTCACGTCTCAAGAAGGCGTTGGGACACCGTGTGGTACCTTCAGCAGTTCTACCTCCCTTAGGTGACGAGGGAAAGTTGATCTTAGTACCTGAGTCTATCCTGGAGTACAGAGAGAGACAATTGCATAGGAGGACTATCTGGGAATATTTGGTGAAATGGAGAGATTTACCAGTGGAGGATGCTACGTGGGAGAGCGAGGATATTTTGCAGCATCCGGAGTTGAGATTGCTTGAGGACAAGCAATTTTAGGAGGGGCGGACTGTAATGTCCCCTTCCAGTTGACATCTCTCGGTGCTTAAGATTAGCCTATTATGTGACCCTCGTAGGCTGATGGGATGGATAGAGGGTCTTGTTGGAGCTTGGCTTGGCTTCGGTTGTCAGAATCTTCCAGTTTGGCTTTCATTCGGGGTCGTTCGGACATCATTTGTTTGACTTGCTATTTTTAGTAAGTAAAGTCATTCAGCGGAGCACCCTTGCTATTTTTACCAGTATAGTCTGGTCGTGTGCAAATTCAATCACTTATTCTCCAGCTTCAGACGGTTAGTTAATCGGACGTATTTTGAGGAAGATATTAATATTTAGTGGTCAAATTAAATATTAAATATTCAAAGCTTATATTATAAAGTTATAATATTATTTAATATTATAACTTAAGTGACTTTTAAAGGGGTCGACCAATATTGAAGAGGGGCCACTTTTCAATTATATTTTATAATTAAAAGTGCGTTCGAGACTATTGAAAAATTAAAAGAAAAGTTCGAACTTTATTTAAATGATGCCTTTTTGTGAAAAGTCGACTTTTTGAAGGATATAAGGGTTTCATTGGGAAAAGAGCTCATTATGTTATGAAATCGAATTTTGATCAAGTATTCTTCCAAAGAACGGAGCCAAGGGTTTCAGTTTTCTTTTGGCATTGAAGAACGAGCCATCTTCAGTGTTGCAGTTTAGAGGTTGTGAAATATCAGCTGATTTATTGCTTTCAGAGAGGTAGCTTCATTCAGAGGTTATCACAACACGTATACAGAGATTTCATCTTCAAAGTTTTGGTTTGGTATTCTTCCGGGAAGAGTTCTTCATTCCTAGGCGCATCTTCTTCCAAGATCTGGACACTTATTACAAGGGCTGTACAAATCGTACTTGCCGCTGTTACAGATCCGTACCATTGCTGCAGGGCCGTACTTTTCAAGTACCAGGCCGTACCTCTTGCATTGAAAAAAAACGCCTTCTCTTTTGGCAGTCTGCCTTCACCAGTGGGGGTGCATACTTCACTGCCTTCATCTGCTATCATCTAGCGCAGGGGAAAGTGGATCTTTATGAAGGCCGTACCATTTCAAGGTCTTTTCAATCTGCTGCAAATTACCAAGTTTTCATCAATAATATTGTTGCTTTTTCAGTTGCATGTTATCAGATCTTGTTTGTAATCAGTGTAGAAGATCAATAAACTAATTGGCATCAATAGATCAATCAGTTTCCATCATTTGTAGACTTGTGGTATTTTATTTAATTTTTATATGCAATTTCTTTCAAAATCGCACTTCATTGGTTTATGCAAAAAACACAAGAAAACCAAAAAACGTTCAAAAACAAGCAAAACAGACAGTTTCAGAAAACAGTGAGAACAGGGGTTTCTACACATAAGACATCTCAATTGTTGAATACTCTTTGAAGAAGACTTTCCAAAAAAAGTAAGTGCGATCTGTGCAACTACATGTCGAACACCGTGGTACTCGTTGTCAACTACTCAATCAATGCTGGATGAAAAGAAACTTTCACTTACCAACACTGTTTTCCAGTGTGGATCATTTGTGCAGCCTTCTTGCACAACTCAAAGGTTTGCAATAAGACTGGGCAATCTTTTATTTGATGTGGAGTGTCACAAAATGCACACATAGGGAACTTGATACACTTATGTGGATCTTGGGCATTTTCTTTGTATTTGGGGAATGTGAATATGTGGCCTTGGTTATACCTTCCATTTCCATGGTCCTATTGATTGCCACCTTTTCCTTGCCATCTAGGCACATACAATGGTTGTGGTGCATGTTTTTGCTAAGGTGCATAAGAGGTGATGCATAGTATGGCTGTGGTGTTGGTTGTTGCAAACTAACTTTCATTATTTGCTTTCATCTAGATTTAGGCAAGTTCTATACTAATCTACAAGTACATGCGTCATGAGTTGTCATACCTCATGCCAATAGTTAATAGTTGTAAGAACCCTAGTTCTCCCAAGCTGAAATACTCTGTACTGCGAAGCTGACTGCCAAATTTTGTTTTTTGTTTGTTTTGGGGTTTTATGATTTTTTTGTATTTTGATATAATGATGCATAAAAGGCAAATGCATAAAATGCTCGAAATAAAGACTAATCTAGAAAATATAAAGTAGTTACAAATGCTGCAAGCATATATCTTTATTCATTTATTCTTCAAAGATTTTTACAGTCAAATGCATACCCATATTGAAGAGAGATTATTACATCAGAAAATCTGAGTGTTGACAGCAATAAATATATCTGATGAAAGGCTCGATCTGCTGCAAGCATAAGTTTCTCCACCTTAAAATGCTATCAAACTCCCTCCTAGATATAGCCGTCCATAATAGATATGAAGAGCCTCAAAAAGTCAAGGCGTTTCAGCCTTGAAGAAACACGCCTAGGGCGTGGTGCTTGTACAGCCTGCTGCAATAAGAAAGTATGGCCTCTAAAATGAGTGCTAGATAAATATTAAAGGCAGCCTTTATGATGATTATTCTTCCCACAAGAAATATGCTTGAAACCCTTGACATCTTTCTTCCAATCTGCACAAACTTGACTCCCGGATGAAGCCAACAGTTAAGCAATCTTCAGTTGATAGTCTCACAACCTCAGAATGCTGATACACTGAAGAAGCTACGCTCTCCAATTCCGAAAAGCTCCAAAAAATGCAGAAACCCTCATTCCTGTTCTCCAAACGCCAGTAGAAGTCATGAAATAAAGTTATCAAATGCTCAATGGATGAATTTGATTTCTTCTTGGCTGCTTATATACTCCCTTCAAAGAGGTTGACCCCCATTTTTCCTTTTTAATCATTTTAAAATGTTATAAAGTTTGCACTTTATAAATAATAAATAAACTCCTTGAAATTGGCACCCAAGCTCTTAATTAAAATGGCCCCCTTTTAATGATGAATTGACCCTCAAGCATAAAGTGCAAATATAATGTTATAATATAACATAAAAATATTAATTATTATTAAAGTCGCATTTAATAATAATTGAACATTATAATTTAGGCAAAACTCTTTATTTCTCCAAGCCAATTGAATACCGGAATCAACACTGCCAATATAGCACATTCAGGAGCCTTGCTATAAATAGTAACCCCGGCTGAAAGACTTACTATAAATAGTAAATATGAGAAACTGAGCCCTGAAACCCTTGCAAAAGCCAAGCCTAAACCTCACTGAACTCTAGAGAAGGATAAAACCATCAACTGACCAAGTTTCTGCCACAAAAGACCCTCTATCCAATCCCATTAGCCTACGAGGGTCAACTAATAGGCTAATCCTACTGACAATTGGTGTCTAGCTAGAAGGTGACAATACAATTCGCCTTCCCTGAAATTGCTTGTACCCAAGCAATCTCAACTCTGGATGCTACAGAATCTCCTCGCTCTCCCATGTAGCATCCTCAACCGACAAGTCCTTCCATTTAATCAAATACTCCCTGATGACCCATCTCCACAACTGTCTCTCTCTGACATCTAAGATGGCCTCAGGCATTAGAATCAATTTCCCCTCATCAACCAGGGGTGGTAAAGCTATGGAAGGAACAACACGATGTCCTAATGCCTTCTTGAGGTGTGACACATGAAATACATTGTGTACCCTGCTATCAGTCGGTAAATCCAACTCATAAGCCACCTCGCCTACCCACCTGATGATCCTGAAAGGGCCATAGTACCGTGGCTTGAGTTTCTCTGCATCACTCTTCTTAAGAGTGGATTGGCAATAGAGTTACAACATCAGATACACCATATCCCTTACCTCAAAAGAGCGCTCAACTCTCTTCTGATCTGCATACTACTTTTGCTGATTTTGTGCCTTTTGAATGTTCTCATGAAGAGCCCTCATGATATCCTAGTTCTCCAGCAACAAATCCCCAACACTAGGCACTCTACTGTTACTCAGCAATAAATCAAAAAAGTTAGGCGCATCATATCTGTACAATGCCATAAATGGTGTCATTTGAATAGAAAAATGGTGAGTGGTGTTATAAGACTTATAACAGTACTCACAGAGGTAAATCCACTTCACCCAAGCCTTTTGCTTCCCTACAATATAGTTCTTCAGATATCCCTCCACCCATTTATTTACAATCTTCATCTGGCCATCCGTTTATGGGTGGTAGCTAGTGCTTGAAGTACGCCCAGTCCCACATAGTCTAAATAGCTCCTGCCAGAAATTACTCAAGAACTGACTATCCCTGTCACTGACAATGCTCCGAGGTAACCCATGCAATCTGAATACCTCACGGAAAAATAACTCTACTACTTGTGTAGCTAAATATGTGGCTGCTATCGAGAAAAAGTGAGCATACTTTGTGAGGAAATCAACAACTACATAGATACAGTCTCTACCCTGGGCTTTTGGCAAGCGCATAATAAAATCCATAGACAAGCATTCCCACTTCCTATCAGGAATTGGAAATGGCTGAAGTAACCCTGCAAAATAGGTATACTCTTGTTTATTCTACTAACAAACAAGGCACTCTCTGGCATACCAGAGAACATCTAACTTGAGACCTTTCCATGTGAAACACTCCCGTATCTGCCTGTAAGTTTTGAAATATCCAGGATGTCCTGCCATGGGCACATCATGAAAGGTCCTCAACACTTTGCTCTTCATCTCTAATCTTGGGTCAAAAAGATCCTCCCTTTGTAAATGATAAGATCATTTACAATTGAATATATGTTGTCCTACACTGAACCCTCAACTATGCTAGAAGCCCAAGAGTCTTTGGCATACTCTGTTGTAATCAGATGTCTCCAATCCTTTGAAATCTCAACTATGGAGCTCAATTGAGGTCAACGAGACAAAGCATCAACAACAACATTTTGAGTCCCTTTGACATAAGCAATGTCAAAGTCATATGACTGCAATTTACTTACCCACTTCTGCTGACAATCATTGAGATCTCGCTGCACTAGGAAATGTCTCAAGCTGTTATGTTTTGTCTTAACACAAAATTTGTTTCCCACAATAGGGTGCTTATCCTGCATAAGCATTGTACCAATACCCTCACCAAAGGCATCACAATGTAGCTCAAAGGGCTTAGTGAAATCTAGTAATGCAAGGACGGGACATGAAGTCATCAAACATTTGAATTTCTCAAAACACTCTTGTGCCTCAGGAGTCCAAACAAACACAGCCTTCTTTGTCAAGTTTGTAAGTAGTGCAGCATGCTGTGAATACCCACTGACAAATCAGTGGTAGAAGCCACACAAACCCAAAAATCCTCTAAGTTGAGTAAGGTTCTCAGGAGTAGGCCACTCAATAATAGCTCTGACCTTGTCAAGATCCATATGCATACCCCCTCTACACTAATAATATGGCCTAAGTACAACTTTGTCATGCCCAAATCACATTTGGATTCCTTGGCATACAAGGACTCCCTATCAAGAATACCCAGCACTGCATCCAAATGGGCAATATGCTCCTCCCAAGTTTTGTTGTATACCAAGATGTCATCAAAGAAGACAAGTATGAACCTCCTCAAATGTGACTAGAACACCTTGTTCATAGTGGATTGAAACGTAGTAGGGGAATTGGTTAGCCCAAATGGCATAACCACAAACTCAAAGTGTCCACAATGACATATGAATTTCATCTTCTCAATGTCCTACTCTCTGACCCTGATCTGGTGATAACCTGATCCCAAATCAATTTTTGAAAAGAGCAAGCGCCGTGAAGCTTGTCAATCAACTCATCAATCTGAGCGATGGGGTACCTATTCTTAATTTTCCTCTTATTCAAGACCCTGTAGTCAATGCACATCCGAAGGGAACCATCCTTTTTCTTCACCAAGACTACTGATGAAGCGAAAGGGGATTTTCTAGGTCTAATGTGCCCCATAGCAAGCAACTCCTTTAATTCTTTTTTCAATTTCATCTTTCAACTGCTTGGGGTGCCTGTAAGGAGTGATTATCACGGGTTTGGCACCCTCCAATTCTATTATGTGCTTAATCCTCAACTCATGTATATTTGGATGATAAGCTGGTTTTTGCTGCCCCTCCCGTGATGGCATCAGCATACACTCTGTTGCTCACTCAACCACGTCGTGGTGCATGAGTCTCTCCATTCTCCTTAATGATATCATCCTGAAGTTGCTATCTCTGATGGCTTTTAGCACATGAGTTTGCCCGTCCACCTTGAACCTCATCTCCATATTACAAAGGTTAAGGGTAAACTCTCCTATTTCATGAAGCCATTTCATCCCTAGAACCATATCAATATCTCCCATATTCACCACATAAAAATTTGGCTTAAAATCAAAATTATTTAAGCACATAGGGAGGTCTGGAATCATCCTGTCACACTTAAGAGTGTAGCCATCTGCAACCTTCACTCTTATACCTTCGAACTCCTCAATCTGAATCCCACGCCTCTCAACCAACCTAGCATCAATGAAGTTATGCGTGGCACCTGTATCAAGCAAGGTAATGATCTTTTGTCCAGCTACGACCCCACGCATCCTAATGAGCCCTCCTATTGTATGCTAGTAAGATGTGCCTCTTGAATCTTCACTTCCGCTTCATGTTCAACCTCATTTTCAAACTTCTCTGCCTCATGTTCAAACTTTTTTGTCTCAGATTCCTCTTGATCAATTTGCTGGTCTGATTTTTCAGATTCAAAATCCTCATAGAACGCCCACATTATTTGGTTATCCTTGCCCTTAGGCCTCAATGGACAATCATGGTTTACATCATAGGGCCCCTTGCAGTAGAAACACAACTTTTTCTTGCGCAAATCATTGAGTGTTTCTTGGTCTAGGGGTGCTGCTGATTTCCCTTTTGAATCTGATTTTTCCTTCTTCTTGGAGAATGACTTGCTGTCCCTGAATGAAGAGGATCCCTTAGACGAGAACTTTCTTTGTGGGGCTGCAAGTTCCATGCTTCTAGCCTTTCTCATTGCCTCTTGAAGTATCGGGGGATCAAAGACCTTTATCCATCCTCTCAATGGTTCCAATAAGCCCTCAATAAACAACATTACTATTCTTCTTTCTAATATGTTGGGAACCATAATCAATAGCCTCTAAAAATCACTAATATAAACCTCCAAACTCCCAACCTGCTTGAGCTGAGCCAGGTCTCTGAAATGTCTCTAGATCTTTCTTGCTGAAATGCTCAATTAACCGGTCAACAAACTCCTGGTAAGAGGTGATACGGTCATGCTACAACGTGACCATCCCATGGTACCACCAATCGTGAGCTACTCCCTCCAAGTGTAAAGTGGCATATTTGATTGCATCCTCCTCTGCCATGGGTTGAAGAGTCAAAAAAGTTATCTAGCTTGTGAACCCCGGCCTAAGCTATAACCTTCCCACTGCCATCAAATGTAGGCAATGTGAGTTTGTTAGTGGCATGTTTCAAGTCTCTGTTTTGGTCTCTTGGTTTCCAGTCTTGCCTTGATTTGTAATTCTCTCCTTTGACTTACAAATTTGTCAAAGCTCATGTGCTCCCTAACCTGTGGTGTTAACAACTCCCATTGGTCATTAGCTAACATGAGATTATCTGCAAATAATTCATCTCCCTCTCCTTTAGCATTCGCTTCTTCACGTTCATTTCTCAAGAAGGTAGGATGTGTAGGCCTATTTGTGGTGCGAGATGGTGCTCTCTACGCCCTTGGAGTTCCAACCACATTTCTATTATCATCCGGCTCATGATTCTGTCTTTTAGGAGGGTTCATCTGATGTAACATTGTTGTAAGTGCCCGCAAAGCATCTACAACCTGCTGCTACCTTGTTGCCATGTTTCTCATAATTTCTCTTGCTTCCCTCTCTTCGTTATTTACTCCATTCCTTGCATCATTTCTAGGTGGGCTACCACCACCTCTATCACCCATTGTGCTAGTTGAACCAACCTCCGTCCCACACTATCTTGCTGCTATTGCAGCTGATAAGGTGTCATGTTCAAGATAAGGTTGTGCCTACTGTTTTTGCTTTATATCTTCCCTTGCAATATATCTTTTGTACCTGTCACTTTGTTGCATCAAGCAAAGTTGGATTCAAACCCTAAGGCTGGCAAGAATCCGCTCTGATACCACTATAAGAACCCTAGTTCTCCCAAGCTGAAATACTATGTACTGCTAAGCTGACTGCTGAATTTTGTTTTTTGTTTGTTTTGGGGTTTTATATTTTTTGTGTTTTGATATAATGATGCATAAAAGGAAAATGCATAAAATATTGGAAATAAAGACTAATCTTGAAAATATAAAGCAATTACAAATGTCGCAAGCATATATCTTTATTCATTTATTCTTCAAAGATTTTTACAGCCAAATGCATACCCGTATTGAAGAGAGATTATTACATCAGAAAATCTGAGTGTTGACAACAATAAACATATCTGATGAAAGGCTCAATCTGCTGCAAGCATAAGTTTCTCCACCTTAAAACACCATCAAACTCCCTCCTAGATATAGTCGTCCATAATAGAGATGAAGAGCCTCAAAAATTCAAGGCATTTCAGCCTTGAAGAAACATGCATAGGGCTTGGTGCTTGTATGGCCTGCTGCAATCAGAAAGTACGGCCTCTGAAATGAGTGCTAGATAAATATTAAAGGCAGCCTTTATGATGATTATTCTTCCCACAAGAAAGATACTTGAAACCCTTGAAATCTTTCTTCCAATCTGCACAAACTTGACTCCTGGATGAAGCCAACAGTTAAGCAATCTTCAGCTAATAGTCTCACAACCTCAAAATGCTGATATACTAAAGAAACTAAGCTCTCCAATGCCAAAAGCTCCAAAAAATGCAGAAACCCTCATTTTTGTTCTCCAAACGCCAATAGAAGTCATGAAATAAAGTTATCAAATGCTCAATGGATGAATTTGATTTCTTCTTGGTTGCTTATATACTCCCTTCAAAGAGATCGACCCCATTTTTCCTTTTTAATCATTTTAAAATGTTATAAAGTTTGCACTTTATAAATAATAAATAAACTCCTTGAAATTGGAACCCAAACTCTTAATTAAAATGGGCCCCTTTTAATGATGAATTGACCCTCAGGCATAAAGTGCAAATATAACATTATAATATAACATAAAAAATATTAATTATTATTAAAGTCACCTTTAATAATAATTAAACATTATAACTTACGAAAAACTCCTTATTTCTCCAAACCAATTGAATACCAGAATCGACACTGCCAATATAGCACATTTAGGAGCCCTGCTATAAATAGTAACCTTGGCTGAAAGACTTACTATAAATAGTAAATATGAGAAACTGAGCCCTGAAACCCCTGCAAAAGCCAAACATGAACCTCACTGAACTCTGAAGAAGGATAAAACCATCAACTAACCAAGTTTTTGCCACAAAAGACCCTCTATCCTATCGTATTAGCCTATGAGGGTCAACTAATAGGCTAATCCTGCTAACTAGTGTCTAGCTAGAAGGGCACAATATAATAGTAATGCCCTTCAGCTATAGTAATAGGGCACACAAAGCAATGCCATATTGTTCAAAACTATTTTACCCCAAGTTTCTAGGACGGGGACGGCAGGGAATGGGGTGAAGCGTTTCGGGAACAAGGACAAGGCTGAGGCCATTTTTAGGGGACAATAGGGAACAACTATTAAGAAAATAGGGAACTTAATAAATATAGAAATTTTCAAATATTCATATGATAAGGCAATCTTCATATACATCATAGAACCTTAACACATAATATTAGAGTTCAATTGATATTTTGAATTTTCATTTCATAGAAAGTGAAACAAATGAAGTTTTAACAAAATTTAATTGCATTCATTGACAAGCTTATCATAGAAGAAGAATTTGGGGAGGTACTTCAAGAGTATGAACTCTTGAAATTGGAGGAGTATGATCTTGTCCATTACCCCAAGAAATCAGAAAGAGGTAATTCAAATCAGCAAGAAGATAGTTTACAATTTGTAAACAATCCATTGTTTGTGGTTGATGCTGATTTGTCTTATGACAATCCACTCTTTGAGTTGGATGATGGTGCTCTTTTTCATCCCTATATGGAGTTTGACAATTTTCACAGGACTTGGGATCCTAGTAGTGAATCAAAACTTCCGATAGGGCTTACTGATGCATTCCACAATGTGCATAATGAGCAGTATGCATGCAGCTTTACTTTGAGCCCATTCACATTTGATTTGACTATCAGAAGACACACAAGTGTGAGTTGGATGGTTGGTATGAGATGTTTCCTTTTGTGGATGAAGGGAACAAATCTTACAGGTGTTTTGAGTTGCTTCTACAAGACATTCATGCTATTGGGATACATGATATAGGAGCAGATTTTGAGGAGTTTGGCATTCCTAGTGTAGTTAGAATGGTGCAGCAAGAGCCATCAGAAAATAGGAAGGACAAATTCTAAATTTGTCCATGGGATCTAGGTGGAGTACACCCATGGAGGGTTATGATACTTGGAGATTATTACACTGTGTTGCTTCACCATCTTCAGCTTGGTGAAGATAATATCAAAGCCGCACAGCAAAATTCAATGAGTGATGAGTATGGCAGGCTTCCGATTCGGTTGCAAACTTTGGGATCTACTATGCTTAGCAGTTTGCTTCTTCTTTAGACAGTGTTTGATGAGGCTGTCAAATTTAGCTCTATCTTTCTCCAATGGTTGCAGTGGAGTTTTGGTAGAGCATTGTATATATTAGTTTGGGATCTTGGCATTCAGGACGAGCCTAGTTGTTCAAGTGTAGATTGTTTGGAAACAAGCAATCTTGGGGAGGGCAGACTGTAATGTCCCCTATTTTCGAGATCTATATCTTTGTAGTGGTTAGCCTACTATCTGGTCCCCATAGGCTAATGGGATGTTCAGGGGACCTTTTGAGGGTGTTCAATGGTTCTTCAACTAAATTTTTTATGTTTATCTCAGTTTTCTCTAGCTCAATGACTCGGTGTTTTGGTGGTGGACCTTCTGAAGGTTGTTTTGGTCGATTTCTCCCACACTATTTATAGTGAGTCAATTGGTCATATTGCCTATACTTACTATTTATAGTAAGTCATGCTTGGTTCAATCGTCATCATGCCTACATCTGGAAAATATGGTTGGATCACTCTTTTGAGCTGGTGTTGGGTAATTATTGAGGATTAATGATTTATTTATATTCTCAAAGTTATTTGACTTTAATAATATTAATATTCAATGATGACTTATTAAAAGGTGATAGAAGGGGGTTAAATGGAAATTGATAAGGAGTTTCTTTTTTTTTGGGGGCCAAACTACTACCAGAGTGGGTAGCACACTTCAATTATATTAAAAAAAAATACAAATTTGAAAATTGCTCCAGCCCAACACACCAAAAAGTTGAACACCCACACAAACTAACTACAAAAACAAGACCACAATGCCAAGACCGAAGCCTACAGGACCTCCCCAAGAAAGTAGGATCACTCCTCCAAAGAGGAGAAAACAGAAATTACACCAAGGCCCACATCAAACATTTGACCACCAATATGTCCCGAAGAACAATGTTGTTTGCTGCCACAAAATCCAGGGAGATGAACAGAGCCTTCCCCATCACCACTGCAATGAAGAGACTTCCTTATACACACCTCTACCCGCCAAAACCTATAACAACTGCACAATGCCACCCCTACGTCCACCATAATGACTGCTTGGAACCCCACTTACTCCCTTCATCGATGGTAAGGCTCTCAACCAACTGGCCATAAATAGGGAAAACAAATTGAGGGCTTGTGCGACCTCCAAACCGAATCCCTATTCGAGGAAGGGCATTTTGCAAGACTAGCAAAACATTATGGTCCTTCACCTCAAACTTATTACAAAACGCCGCCCACACATTAGAGGAAACCCAGCTCTGAATCCTTCAAACGATCCACTGTTATGAAGCTACTCCGACAAGAAAATCTTAGCCACATTACACAGCTTACTTGTCATTCAAAAGAAATTCAACCTAGTCACGCCTAAGGTTTCCAAGCTTTCCCACAAACCAATATCCGTCGAACCCTTTACCTTTTCCTTCTGGGCAACTGCTTCATTGGCCAACGCATCAGCAAGAAAAATTGCCTCCCTAAAAACGTGCCCAATTGAGAACTCCACAAGAAGCTCCAAAAGGGAGATATTTTGTCCACCTAGCAAGAAAGTTTCCAACTTGGGGCTTTTTGAAATTAATAAGGTGTTATATTTAATGACACTTTATTAATTTATTATTTTAAAAGCCAAATGCATCAAAAGCAAATATTTATTTTATTTAATTACTTGGCCGAGTGGGGATTTGGAGTATAAAAGCCAAACAGCATTTGTTTTTTCATGATCATTGTTTATTTTCTTGAAACTTGTGCAAATTGGAGAAACTGAGCAAGGTTTGTTGGTTTTGAAGATTCAAGCTTTTTTAGGACAAAAGCCCTCAGGGCGAATAGTGTCTACAAGTGCAAAAGATCACCCAAGGGCATGCAGGGGGATATCTCATTCAGAGGTTATTATTGAGCTACATTGAATTCGGAAGGTTGACTTAAATCAGACATTCAAGGTGGAATCATATAGAGTTTTTGGAGATTGCCGACGCTCTTAGTTGCTGATCAAACACTTTCAGATCTGCATTATTGCATATTATGTAATCCGCAGGGGGTTACTATAGAAACTAACCCATAACTCATTAAACAAGCATGTATATATAGCATTCAACAATTAGCCTCTTGGAGGGAAATTTCAAACATGCATCCAACCAAATCTGGCCCTCAAGATGCCCACATGATCACATTAGAGTAAGGCCACTAGGAAGAGAGATCTACCTAGGATGGTGCAAAAAACCACTAGCAACTCAGCCACCAATCAGATCTAGGAGTAAATGCAATGCCAAGTTGAGGAAGGCAAGTTTCAAATGCTAAAGCATGTCGTGACCATGCACTAGGCTCAAGGTGATCATTTGAATCGCTTCCTATCATGGTAGATATGCAAATGGCCTGTGGAACAACATCAAGGTTGAGAAGACATCCAACTACCTATGAACTAGCAATAACTTTCAAATTTTCAAATCCCTTTGAGAAACACGAGAAGAGGCAAGGTAGGTTGGTTGAATAGCGAACAATTGGGTATGTCAATTATTTCAACTTCATTTGAATACCCATTGAACATGTAGTAGGGAAAATTGGACAATGAATAAGACATGGAGAATAATCTAGTCACACCACAATGAAGAGACATGAAACTACAAGCAAGTAGAAGTCGCCCACACAATGAAAAACAATAACACGCCATCACAACATGTTGATCCACCACAAAGATACATATGACCAATAGAGTACCTATGGTCACAACATGAGGAACTAGGCAACACACCAACCATCATACTACCACAAGCCACCAACTAAAAGATGACCATCACTAGGAAAGAACATAACACAATGCACAACAAAGGAAAAGATAGCAAGACAAGTCACCAAGTCATACCATAAGTGAAGGATAAAACTCTTTATGAAGTTGCAACAAGGAAAGCACACAAAGGATAACCTGCATATAACACTTGGGAAAATAGGAAAGCATCATATCAATACAAACACCAAGTTTAATAATAAAATTTAGGCGCAAACGAACATTGGCTCTAATTGGGGATGTGTGCCCTTTGTGGGCACAACAAGAATCCAAACAAGATCTCTAGGAGCAATCGCAAAGTGAAAAAGGACGAGGGAAAACCAAAAGACACAAGACATAAACATGTATGTACAAGGCACAAACAAGCAACTTGTGGCCAAAGACAAGAAAGAACAAAGGAAACTTGAAATGTGTGGTCGCTAAAATTCTTTTAGCACACTTATAGGTTGAACCATACAAACAAGATCCATGAAACAAGGCCATGGATAAAGTGCAACAATCAACTTGCTTCTATCAAAGACAAGTTGAAAGAATGATCTAAACTTTCTCAGGCAAACAATGTATCCATCACCCAACTACAACAAACTACATCCACCGCACATAGACATAGGCAAACCAAAAATGCAAAAAGCAACAAGTTTGAGATACCTCTTTCCAACTATGATCAGCAACCCAGTTCAATCACTCAATGAGAAGAGAACCTTCACAACCCATGTCAATCACATCTACATAATTGCCACCACCTTGAAATGATGAGTCTCAACAAAAACTAAATGTCTCAAACTCACACTCTCGAAACATCTTACTACGATCTTGATCTACATAAGGGAAGACATCTTCCTACATCTCAAACCGAATTATCTCAAGCTTAGGTATACAATCAATGTAATGTCCCCTTTTTAATCAAATTGTATTTGTGGAACCAAGGACCAATCCCTCTCTCCAATGAGCTAAGCCCAAGCCTAAAGTATGGTTCATTGTCATTTCCTAGATGCCTACCAATTTGTTAGAAGTGGCAAAGGTATCAATAATTCTAAGTGTGGAGTGTTTCTAGTCATATTTCTAAGTTTCCACAAGTTGTTGGATTTTCAAAGTTCATCGTAGCAGCATGCCTTTGCAACTAAGTCCGAATTCTCCTTGGTTCCCATTGGACTCTCAAAGTTCATCATACAAACATGCCTTTTTGTCTAAGTCTGACTTCTCCTTAGTTCCCACCAAATTTTCAAACTTTATCACGCTAGCATGCCTTTCTGCTCAACTCCACTTCTCCATTCCTATCAAAGTTTTGTACTTTTCCATCACGACATACCTTTTTTCCAAACCCTATTCTTTCCTTCCTCTTATCGGAGTTTCAAACTTCTACCGATTGAAATGCCTCCCCCCAACTCTTGACCTATGGCAATCATGCAACATCCTTAACCCCCAAACTCTGGCATTCCTACCTATTTATATGATTCACCTCATCTACCTCCTACTACAATACAAAAGCATCATTAATGCCAAATTTAACCACACAACTTCTCCGGAAGGGTTTCTTTCCCAGAAACATTTAAACTTAAAAGGGGTGCAGATTCACATGAGCACGCAACTTGAAGGATGATAATGACCATGTTTTGTTAATGTGATGGTTGAGGTTTTGTCACCACTTTAGAGGTTTTCACAAGCTCTTCTTTTCCTTACACACAAAAAACTCTTCCCTTGGCTGTTCAAATACGCCAAAGGAGAAATATTTCAAGGTTTTTCATTGCTCTAGATTATTGATCATTCTCCAAGTTGAAAGCCTAGCTAACATTGTTCTAAGCACTAGTGTTCGAACAATTGGATTTGAGGATGAAAACCCTCAAATTTGTAGAGACCAAAGAACAAAAACCCTTTGGTCATCCAAGCACAAGAATAGAAACCCTTTTACTTGGCAACATAATCACTTAAAGGTCGCATGTGAGCTTCAAGGTCATGGATCTTTAGCTACATTGAGTTGCACGACATTCTAATTGTCATGGGAGTAAGCACTATATTCGTCTATTTGTTATAGTTGTCATTGAAACATTGTAATATATTTCAAAATAGCTAATATAGAGAATGCTCTATTATTTATCTTGCATCTTTGTGAGTCAGATTTATACTCTGGGTCATAATGCTAGTATGTAAACATGAAGGAAAGTTCTAGGTCTATGTGAGATTCCAATCAAATGTTAAATTAATCACATTGGGTTACGAAATCTACTATGTATGTGGGTTCAAGTATGATAATTTATGTTGTCAAATCTATAGGTGTTACAATTTCCTTGAATGTATTTCAAACTTATTCTAATAAGAAAATATTCTGAGGTTTTTCTGCCAAGGGTTGGCTCATGGGTCCTATGGGGTATTAATATTGTTGTCTAAGCATTGAGGAAATTGAATCTCTTGGCCAATTTGGTTAAACACTTGAATCCAAAGTTTACCAGTTCAAACCATAAGTTTAGTTTTAATGTACTCTAGGGAATTAATGAATGCAAATCAATGAAGAAACATGGGTTCTCATTAGTTACGGTTAAAAATAATTAAATCAAAAGTTTATTTCATTAAAATAACCATTAGGGTTATTACAACAATTAATGTATAAGTCATGGAAGAGAACATAGGAATTTGCTAGACTAGTTAAAGTTTATAAACTCAATTTTTGAATAATATTTACCCTATCAGCTTATTTCCATCATATTTTGGCTCAAGTTAGTTATAGTTTGCAAGAATAGGGTTAATATATGTAAACCTAAATTTAATGGTTCAAAATATCAAATACTCAGAGGTATTTTTTATAATATTTTCTTAAATATTTAGCTTGGGATATTACAATCAAGCTAAGCTACCACATGTTCATCTTCAAGTTCATATGTGTGGTGCAACTCAATGTCACTTCCACCTATATGTTGGATCCACAACAAATATTCCAACTCTAGAGCATCACCATCATCCACAACATTAGAAGTTTGTCCTTCATCACAAAGGAATGCGTCATAGTTAGTTGTGCTCACATTAGGCTCTTGGACAACTTGGGGCTAGCATACACCATCTTCACATATGTTGATGGGCTACTTCGTGCTTGGATCAAACTCATGTTCCACATCTTCATTATCATCAGTAGCATAAGAGTCAAACCAAGGCAAATCAAATGAACTAAGTCCATCTCATTGCCTCTCCATTTTAATTTCATTTTTGCAACCTATTGCATCATACTTATTTCTACCACCAAACTGAAACCACTTTCTTCATCCTCTCCTTGCATGCAAGAAAAATAAACCACTGCAATGGTAATATCCATATCTACAACATATTCGACAAGTTCCCCATCAATATTAATGCCATCATGATCATAAGAGTTGATGTCATTGGTTGTCAGATCATCTAACTAATAAAAGTCAATGTAGAAATCATTAAAAAACAAAGGAAAGGTTCAAGAGCCACCAGAAGAGATACCATGCACTTACTCTTCAACACAAACACCTACAACATCATCTTTAGGAGCTCACACATCCAATTGCAAATTGATGCAAACACTGCCCACCTTGCCAATACAACCATCCCAAGCTATTGTGCCATCATCCTCAACCCTCAATGAAAAGTCACCAATACAAGATTCTTTTGGGCAGCCACAACACACCGCATATTTTCAATATGAGCCTTTGTAGTTAACAACCCCTTTCTCTATTCAACTCTTTCCATTTCAAGGTTGTCAACCCACACATAGGCCTACTACAAACTAATGGGTTTAATTTCCTGTATAGCCACACTTAGGCCAATCTCACATGCATCAAAACATAAATCAATTCAGGTGAACATACTGGGCCTACACTTCCTTCGAATATCAGAATGTGCCATACCAAACCTATGACTGAAATCATAACCGAACTCCCCCTCTTGTCTTTTGATGATAATCATATTTTTGAAAAGAGAAACGTGATCAGCACTGCAAGTGTACTCTTCAACAAATGAGTCATAAGGTCATTCCAAGAAAATAAATAGTGCGACGGAAAGCTACTGAGCTAGTTTTGTCCCTTCCCACATAAAGACCTAACAAAGAATTACATCCACATATATTCATCCTGAAAATGAAGATCCTCCATGAAATCAAAGAATGTATTGGCTTGTGACTCCCCTTCAATGACATCACACCTATCAAACTTAGACAATAGATTCAAAATCATTCGAGACATTGTTTTCATTTCATAGTTGAACCATGACAAGTCAAGTTGCTTCTAGGTAGTATCAAGGGCAATGGCGGGATTTTGAACATGATTATCTGTGGCAGCAAGCAAAGCATTGGATCATAGCTTAGATTCAAGCATTTTGATTTTTCATTCAAGTTCCTTTTGTTTCTTGATGAGTTGATCATACATTTTCCTAGATACTTGTACCCTTTGGGAATGACTAGGAGGTGGAATACGACTTACCACAATGAGAATATGCATCACTATAATATTTTGAGTCATACTCAATAACAAAATAAGAAGGGCTTGAAGAATAGGAAGAGGCATATGAAGGAACATCCCTTTCGATGCATTTAGACCTAAAGGCTGTGACTGCAAACTTATAGCAAATCGAGACAATACCACACTTGTTACAAGTAGACATTTCCTTTACTAAAGAATCACAATATCACCAAGAGAAAGAGGAGAAGAGGCACATACCCTTTTACAATGCCCGCATGTTGAGATCTACAATGTGATGAACCGACACTCTAGGGCAATGATTTCACGGTGCTTGTAGGTCTGATTTGTGGTTTTGTATTTTGCTTTTTCTTGTTTTTGTGTTTTGATGTTCGATGCCAATGATATACATGAATTGAACAAACATATGCATATAATATGAACTCAAAATAAACTAAACTTCAATGATACTCAAGCAATGACTCAATTTCATAGTTAAGAGACTTTCTTCATTGCATAAGAGGGAGTACATAAGTGGACGGCTTACATTCATTTCAAAGAGATACTCGAGCAAGATTTAAAATGATAGTCAAGATGCATTCTTCATGATATAAGAGCTTACATGTAGTAGAAGACTTGCACCAAATTCGAAAGACCATACATCTTATGAGTTAATTTAACTTACAGCCAAACATCACCGTGAATAGTGACATGCTACAGTACCCGCCCCTAGTAGATTGCTCATACAACCCAAAATACGAACTTCTCCCACTGTAATCTGGATGGAATGTCTTCTAATGATAAGGGCACCCCTTTTTGGTGTGAAAGCAGCCAATAAAGAAAGGTGTTTTATTTCCTTTGAGCTGATCAAACCCTCAAGAAGGTGCGGCTGGCTGTAGATGAAGAAATCAGCTTCCAAACCTTCGTAAAATGCAAACCACGTCTTCTAAATGGCGAATGGCGACTCTAGCAGCAAATATCCTTCCAGAAGATGCCTCCAACAACTTGTAATCAGCAAATTATAGCTCCAAATGAGTCAACAAGAAACTGACCAGCAACTTTAGGGTGGTATTTCACACCATCAAGAAGCCAAAATCGAAGAACAAAGCCTCGTCCAGGCTCAACCACTGCAGAAATCAAGAAACCCTAGTTTCCCTCTCTCCCAAACTCCACACTTCCAAACTTCAATCAGCTAAACATATCCAAGCATGAGAGGGTCGAACTTTCTCTTTGCCTTTTATAATTTGTCATTGAAAACACTATTCATTAAAATGGCACTATTCACTTAAGTTATGTTCTTTTTTCACTTTAGACATGAATAGTAACTAAAAAATAGAAAGTGACCCCTTTAAATAATAGACACATGGTCCCTAAGCCTGAGGAAGTGAAATAAATGGTGAAGATCATCATTTTAAGCTCCAATAACACGCCAAACACGCAGAAATTCACCACGCCACCATACTGAATACCAACACCGTGATTTTACCCAATTGGGTGCGTCTGCTCGCGACCCTCTATCCGTAAATCCATTAGCCTACGAGGATCGACATAATAGGCTACACCAACTCAAGTGCTCACAAAAGAATGGGGACACATGGGCCCCGCTTCTCCTCAAATTGCTTGTCCCCAAGCAATCATGCCATCGCTAAGAAACTTCACCTCTAAGGCCTCAAAGAAGAAACTATGAAACGCCCCTGCTTAACAATCAATTCCCTGATTGCCAACATAAACACCACTACTAGCCATCCTGTAAGTCCCGCAAAACCTTAAAGGAAGTCTGCCATAACCGAGCAACCTCTCGGCCTCCACCGTGGTAGCCCTCTCGATCACAACTTCACCACGCTGGAAAATGGTAGAAGCAAACTTCCATCTAACCCAACCATTGCGTACGTAACTCACACCACCCTATCCCAATACAACCTGAAGTCACATCCATTTGTCATGAAGAGATAAAAATATCTAGAAACGTCCGCAACATAATATTTCTCTACAGCCTCTCCAAAACACCCACAGAAGTGATAGCTAATCAACCCATCATGTCCGCTGACACTGTAATCACCTTGTAACCATGTAACCGTGTGAAATCCTTGTGACATTAGAGTAACAAACCCTGCCGGATACCTATCAGCATGATGGATAACGAACTGTTGTCCCTGCCAGTAATCCCCCGCAAGCAACTAAATCGGGTACTGGAAGCCTTTAGTCCCATCTTCTGAAGATGGTAACTCTGGACACCAATAAGAGTTACTTCCCTTGACTGCACCAAGAGAATCACCTTGCTCCCAAGAATTGTGCATCGTGTATGAATCATGTACAGGTGATTCAAAGGCAAAACTATAAGCACTCCTCACCGAGTACACACTATTAAACTCCTCCGTGAGCCCTGTTTGGAATCCCGATGCACTAGGACGATCTAAAACTCTGCGACTATCACTCAACCTGGAACTAGTATCAGGAGTATGACCGGCTTCTAGCTCGAAGAGTGGATTTTCATAGATCAAACCACCATCAAACTCAAATAAGGGATTGTTCACAAACTGCGCGCTCACTCCTTGTTGGTCTGAACCATCCAACTCTGAGTCCCTGGAACAATACATTGACTTGCACTCCTGAATGGGCTCATCAAGCTGCCCACCATAACCAACTGTATGGGATGGAAAGACGGATTTGCTTCTAGGAGAGGGAAACAAATCGTCACAAGAATCGATCTCCCAACTAGATGCTACTCTGCGTATATCCTGTGAAGTGGAAGTAGTAGTGTCGTGAGTTGACACATAACTCCCTGGTGAGTCAACTACCATGTCACAAGAGCTATCGATAATCTGTTCCGCATCACCTGTCATGGGACTAAACTCGGGAGGACCTGGTGCAACACATGGCTCTCTGCAACTCTCCACCAAGGCTCTCATCCCATCTATATCAATAGCCTCTGAAACCGTGAAGGATGTAGTAACCACATCATCAACCTGCTCTTCCTTCCCCTTCAATGCCTTATGACAGATGCAACCCCACTCGAGAAGGAAATCTGTGTCCGCACGAAGCTATAGGTAATGTTGTTTCATAATTCCAACTGCCTCTCGAAGTGCGTGAAACTCTGCAGAGGAGAGACTACTATCATTGTGCCCATCTGTCATAGGAGTGCTCCCACCCAAAGTAGCCAACATCTGACGAGCAACATCAAAATGTTCTATGGTTGTGGCAATCACACTGTCATTAGCCTTAAGTTGTCCTATCACATGATGAGGACCCTGGAACTCATCACTCCCATACAAATTCTCTAATTTAGAAGCTACACTATGATATGAAGTTGAATCATCATCGCCCCCTAACTGATAAGCAGCGTCGTGTGTGCTATCAACTTCACACACAATATCAACAGGAGTACTACTGCTATGTACCTCGTAGGATGGCTCAACTGATATGGTTGAAGTTGTCGTTCTGTCAGTATCTTCGCACACTTCTTCTTCCAAGGTATCTGCACCTCCACCCAACTCGCGATCTTGGGATTCATTGCCCTCAAATAAATTTTCTGATTGGTTTCCTACGGTCTGATGTGAAAATTCAGACTCCCTGTGGCATGAATCGTCACCATAAGTTGCATAATTAGTACCCAAATCTCGAGTACCCACCTGTGACAACTCTGTAGAAACATCAATCCCCGGTGTAATCACCTTCCTCTCATGCTCATGCCAAGTTTCATCACTGCTGTCATGAAAATCAAAGTTGTTATCAGTGCTGGTAACAACTTCTTGAATGCTGTGAATATCATTCAAGATTCTCTCAACACTGATCCTAACTCCACCATACCAGAAGTGGTGAAGCAATACACTAGGACCCATCCAAACGGCCGTGCTAACTCTGTCTCCACCTGGATCCCAATATAAACCAAACTCATGTCCATCCATCATGAGGAGGTAAGGATAACTGGAAGCATCAGCTACATAACATCTCTCCATAACCTCCGCTAAACTCTCATGGATGTGATATCCAACTGTGCCATCAAGCCTACTAACATTATAATCCCTCTGTAACCCTGTGTCCACTAGTAGTCTCTGAAACAAAGAAGCAACAAACTTGGTTGGGTACACATCAGCCTGATGGTAGACTAAATACTGATCCTGCAAGCACTCACCCGCCAACAATTGAGTCGGGTATTTGCAACCACTAGTTTCGTCTACTGAAGATGGTAACTCTCCATCCAAAAAGGGATGGTATACGTCCTGAACCAATCCACACTGACGCGTCAAGAAATCCTCTGTATGTGGACTAGAAGAGAAGTGTTGAGCACTCCTCACAATGCTCGCCTCAGTAAACTCCACTGCGGACTCTGTCCAAAATCTCGATCCACAATCAATGCTCATCTCAGGACTCGGGTCAAGGGGTGATCAACATCTATCTCAAAGAGCGGATTATCATATGACCAAGAAGCATCTATCTCGAACAATGGATTGTCGATCATCTCGCACTCCATCTCCTGATCCGCCTCCTGCTCTCCACCCAAATCTGCGTTATAGTACGAGGTTGAGTCAACCTCATTCTCATCATGATCAGCATCATCATGTATGCTATCATCAGCACACACATCATCATCTAAGGCACTGCTGCTATATGTCTCATAGGATGTCTCAAAAGACGATGTAGAGTCCACTCGTGTCAATGCTTGATCAAGCTTATCATCCTTCTCCGCCAAAGGATCCTGTAAATCTTCCAACCCAAAAAGCCTTTGTTCTGATTTTTCTTCATGTGTATGTCCCTCAACATGTCCATCCTGCGACCTTTCGACATCTTGTTTAGGCCCATCACCCCTGTGTTCTAACTCTTCTTCACCTTTCAAGGGACTCAAGTACCTTTCCTCTCCAGCTGCCTTAGAAATTCCAATTCTATCATCAACAAGTAGATCTTTTAAGGTCTCATTTTTGCTCACCAAGGGATCCGTTGAATGCTGGTCAGCTTTTTTAGGCTCTGAATCCTCATAGGGAGCCCACATTATTCTATGCGCCTTGCCCTTAGGTCTCAAGGGACAATCATGGTTTAAATCGTACGGCTCTCTGCAATAGGAACACAACTTCTTTCTGTTTTGTGATGTTAGACCTTTGCTAGAACTTGAAGTCATATACCGAGATAAATTGCTTCTAGTTGCAGGGTCTCTAAGCAATTTACTTATTTCTTCCAACTTCTTTAAGCTTTGTTCAAAAATTTTCATGTTCTTGTCCCACTGCTTCTGGGAAGTGGCCATGTTCAA
>VDFB02027779.1:0-21029 GCA_007258455.2 Sequoia sempervirens | reverse complement strand
TACATTCAATTTGCTACAGATTCTATTCTTACATATTTTTTAAATAATATAGATAAGTTATTCAAATTTTTACGTGAAGTTGCCTAACTCTGATTTTTCTAAATTTTTTTCCAGTTAAGGGCTTGTTTTTTCCATCATGATCCTGCACATACCATGTAGATAAAATTAGGATTGTAAAGAATATTCTTAGAACTAGATCCCTAATCCTTAAAATAAGAAGGTGTGTGCTATTGAATAGAGTATAGATTATAATACCTGCACTAAAGATCTATTGTTGGAATTTCTAACATCTTATGAGATGAGGAAGCTAAATCTAAGTAAAGGATGTAAATTAGAGACTGCTTTTAAAGCTACAAAAGTTGAAGATCTAGATGAAGAAATTTTTAATGAAATAGAAGCTAACTTTGTCAGAAGGAGGAGGAAAGGCTCCCAAAAGTATGAAGGTAAGTTACCCTTTAAATTCTTTAGTTGTGGAAAATAGGTCATTATGTTGCAAAGCGTATGGAAAGAGCTTAGAAGAATAAACAAATATATGAGAAAGAAAAGAAAGGAAAGAAGAACAAAAAAGCATATTATGTGAATGATAATGCTAGTATATCTAATGAGGATTCTAATTATGAAAATCCTGATGACAATGAATACTTGTTCTTGGATATAATGGATGTACCTACTTCTGCTAATTCTAAAAAATAGGTGAAGGAAAGCCTTCTGGAGAAGGAGAAAAATGAAGGTATTTTTATCTCTTCCCTACATGCTAAACAAGAAAAAAACTATTGGGTAGTTGATAGTGGTTGTTCACATCACATTAATGGTGACAAAATTAATTTTGTTAAACTTAAAATATATGATGGAGGCTTGGTTATGTTTGGAGATGATATTGGTGCTAAAATATGTGGGATCTAGGTTCATTAAGTTTTGATGGCAAGCATAATACTGATGATGTCTACTATGTCAAGGGTTTAAGGCATAATATTTTGAGTGTTGGAAAAATGTGCAGTAAGGGATACGATTTTGTGTTTAACGATGAGAGATGTGAAATTTGAAAAGGATCTAGAACATTGATTGTTGCAGGAAAGAAATTTGAAGGAAATATCTATCAACTTAAGGGTGTTGATGGTTGATGCTTTATGAATCAGATTAATGACAATTGGTTATAGCACAAGAGAATGTGTCACATGAATTTTAAAAAATTTCCAAGGATTAGTGTAGTTCATGCAATGAGAAATTTACCAAGGATTAGAAAGCTTACATTAATGCTATTTGCAGGAATTGTCAGTTTGGGAAGCAAGCAAGAAGTCATTACAGATCAAAGGAATAGTCTACTACTAGATTTCATTCATATAGATCTTTTTGGTCCTACAATAGGGAGAATTCTACAAGGTGAAAGGTACTTTATGCTTTTCATTGATGGTTATTCTAGATATACATGGGTTACATTTTTTAGAGAGAAATCAAATGCATTAGATAGATTCAAGACATTTAAAGCTATGGTTGAAAATGAAGTAAATTTGAAGATAAAATGCTTAAGGTCTGATAGATGTGGGGAATTCACCTCCCATGAGTTTAATATGTTCTGTGAAGTGCATGGAATAAATAAATATTTATCTTCTATAATAACTCCTTAGCAGAATGGAGTTGTTGAAAGAAAAAATAGAACAGTTCAAGAGGCTACTAGATCAATGATTACTGAGGCTGGTTTACTAGAATTTTATTGGAAAAAAACTATTCATATTGATGTTTATGTATTCAATCGATTTCAAGTAAGAGAAAATAGTACAAAGACCCAGTATGAACTATGACATTGAAGAATTCCTACTGTTAAGTTTATCAAGGTATTCAAAAGAAAATGTTATATTAGAAGAGATGAAGAAACTTTGGAAAAGTTTGATGGAAGAAGTGATGGAGAAATTTTTCTTGGATATTCTACTAAAATAAAAGCATAAATATGTTTCAATAAAAGACTTTGAAAGATTTTAGAGAGTGCTAATGTCAAGGTTGATGAAACAATGAAGAATTCAATTGACATTGATGGATATGTATCTAGTGAGCCTCATAGTGTAAGAATAGAAGAGATTATGGAAGAAAAGGAAAAGGATGAACAAGAAAAGGAGGATGAACAAAATGAAAGAGAAGAAGAAGCTTCGATGGTTTCCCCTAAGACACCTAGATATGTACAAAAGAATCATTTGGAAAGTTAGATTATTGGAGATAAGACTAAAGAAGTATCGACTAGAAGTAGAGTTGTTGCTGAAATAAATCTTTGTTTATTTTCTGAGATTGAATCAAAGACTATAAGGGAACAATGTAAAGATGAACATTGAATAGAAGCTATGAAATAAGAACTTATGTAGATTGAGAAGAATGAAACTTTAGAATTATTCCCAAGACTAGTAGATAAAAACATCATTTGATCGAAGTGGGTACTAAGAAATAAGTTGGTTGTGAATGGAGAAGTGGTTAGAAACAAAGAAAGGCTTGTGCATAAAGGTTACTCACAAGTAGAAGGCATATATTTTTAGGAAAAAATTTCTTTGGTAGCACAAATGAAATCTATAAGGATGTTCTTAGAAGTTTCTACTCATAAATATTTCAAGGTCTATTAGATGGATGTCAAGTCTACATTTTTTAATGGTGAACTAGAAGAAGAGGTCTACATAGAACAACCTTTGGTCAACCTTGTGTTGAACACTAACTTTGGAGTTGATGAAGCATGTTGGATCTATTTTGGTACTTATGAAGCATGTGTTTGGGTTTGCCTCATTCTAATTCTACCCTCAAATGTTTTGGCACCGACCTAATTTTAATTTGGATGGCTAACTATGGATATGCTTCAAAGTTGAACATGGTATAAGTACAGGATGAATTATTGGTGAAAGTGAGTGAATGAAGAGTGATAAGCATAAAGAATTAGATTAGATAGATGTGAGATTGATGCTAACCAATGAGTGTGTGTGATGTGAGTGTGGAAGATCAGTGTGAAGCCTGAATGCTGAGTTTCCAGATGCAGTGAGTACAAGGTGTATTCTATCATTCATGCATGTCTGTAAGTGGTTGAGAAAATTATGTTGGATTTATATGTCACATTAATATTGTCTTCTCATATCTCTTCTATCTTATTTATATCTCTATGGCAGTGAGCCCTCCAGGTTGTTAGCCTTGTTGGATAGTGAGTCCTAATTCAAACAATGAGTCCCTTTTTGCCAACGAGCCTTGTTTCTTAGGTAGTGAGCCTCTTGTAATCAGTTTTTGATATTCTTTATAGTGTGAGTTAATCCTTACTCTAGTTTTTCCCTTATTGGTTTTTCCACGTAAATCTGGTGTTATTGTGTCTATGTTTTTTTGCACTAGTAATAAATGTTTAATCATTTAACCAGTGTTAAGAATTAGTTCCATTGAATGAATTAAGGTTTAAATCTATGAAAATTGATTCACCCCCATCTCAGTTGTCTTGTTCAACATGTCACTATGCTAAATTGCTTTGTCATTGTAGTTATAGGGTCTAGACTTGGTATTTTTCATCATTTTTTAGGCATTTTTGATGTGGTGCACTTTGTGCATGTAGGAGGTTCTTCACTCACTCCTATACAAGGAGCATTGGTGTAGTATTATTCATCGTGCAGGACAATTGATTGATGAGGTGATGGATTTTATAGGTGCCATTGGTTTTGGTTTTGTAGCACACATGCTAGTGATTTGCAAACATCTTGCGATGATGACAACCCTAGTCAAGCGGTGGTGCAATGACACTTACTCATTTGAAATTCCCATTGGATAGGTGATAGTGACACTTAAGAAAATTTAGTGGATTGTGTGGGTCCCCATCCAAGGGGAGAAGATCATATATGACACTAAGGTAGGAGGTAATGCTATTTTCAAGGTTCTTGGTGTAGTTGAGTACTATGCTAATAGTGGCTAGATTGACTTGCATGCCTTCGAGGGGGTTGCCCTAGACTTGAAACTTTTTGTTGGAGCATTAATTTTAGGGGTTCTTATAACTAACCAATGAGCCAGAGGATTTAAAATTGGATGGGGAGTGGTTTGGGCCAACATGATGGAGGATATAACATTATATACATGCAGTTCAGTGGTTCTCACTTGCCCCTATGACAACATGCATTTGTGGTGTATGTTAAGGAACACAATATAGGATTCAAGGTGACACTCCTACACATTTGGGAATATGAGCATATTTTCATACTTCAACCAATTATCACACTTGCTAACACAAAACTTGAGGAGCTAACAATATATAGATATAGGTCCATGACCATGTTATAACATACTGGTATTATAGGGATCTCACACTGGAGGTGGGTTATAGATGAAATGATAGTGTCTTAGTAGAGTTCATGTATCCAGGTGCATCGATGGTTCGATGATGATCAATAGCTCTTCTATTCTAGTTAGACCAAGTATATGCAGGGGCGTGAGCATCACATGATAGAGCGGTAACTCCTAGATAAATACCTAGTGAGATAGTTCAAGGAGTTGTAGGATGCACCCTCAGATGGATATAGGGCTATATTTGTGAGGACATCTAGAGAGATGGATTGGGGACAACAAATCCTTCCCCAAGCTATAATTGATGAGTTCAAATAGTTGGCCACACAACCCTGGGCATACTTTGGTGGCCCTATCAATGTAGGAACTATAATTGTGTATGGTGCATATTGGAAGGTGCATGCCTCATTTTGGTTGATAAATCTAGTCGATGGATAGGTCTCAAGATAGAGATGATAGAGGGGACCACATTTAGGTTAGCATCAACAACCGTCGCATGATGGGAAGGATAGACATGACAGACAAGATGGATAGCACAAGAAATATTAGCATGATAGGAAGAATGAGCAACAAAGGAAGGATCAATAGCCTCCTCCAAGACAACTAGCAGGATTGCATCCTTCACAACAACCACAACTAGGTCTTGATCTACAAGATGCATATATACTTTCCTTGATTGTAGAGAGGGATCAGTTTAGATAGGAGTGAGATCAGGCTCACGAATAGCTACAAAAAATCACTGGGGAAAGATATTAGATATGATAGAAACTATGTAAAATCACTAGTGAGAGAGATCATGCCTGACAACAACTATAATAGGTTGACATAGCACTAGCCCAAGAGATCGGGTGTAGGTAGGAGCTAGAGTCTATTTCCCAACAAGTGTAAGGATGGGTGGATACAATGGTTCCATCATAGATGTATAGGATAGCTATGCAAGAGGTTTCTTATTATAGAACTTTGTACCATAAGGAGACCTATTAGCATCAGCGGTAGCTAGATTTTTCCCAGAGGAGCAAGGTGGAACTGAGTAGATCAAGAGGTGTCCCATCTATCAGTCAACATCAATCAAGTTCCCACCTTGATGATCACCAGAGCTGAGGATAACACCTCATCATAAACACTTTTTAGATGTAGAGCGTGATTGTGTATGTATATATATTCATTGGATTATTTTCGATAGCCTCTTGTCCATTTTGATGATATTACATACTGACTCTCATTTGTATCATGACATTTAATTTTTTTATTATATATAAGATGACTCTAATGCAGAATTTATGATGTGATGTATCTTTTATTTCATGGTTTATGTATCTATGGATGCATGTAATTTTATTTATGCATATGATGTGATGTTCATGATTCATGATGCAATGTTATGGATGTGTGCAATGTATAACATTGATGCAAATATGATGGATTATTTACTTCCTTTTTAAGTATCTTTTTCTATATGTTATGTTATGATGGTGTAGAATGATAATGCAATGAGATTGATGTATTACATGTTCATTATATGGATTTTATGGATGATTGTGTAATTCTATAAGAAGCTTACAATAAAAAATTTATATTATTGTAAACAACTTAAATGATAATGATAATGCAAGTGAGATGGATTAAGATGCTTCGAATAAGAAATTTATATTATTCTAAGAATGATTTAATGATAATGATAATGTAAATGAGATGGATTGTATTTCACATTATGATGCCATGCTATGAGTATGCAAGATGTCTCTATGTTGATGATTTATGGATGCAAGATGGATGCTTTGTTATTTTTATTGAGTGTCATGATACTATGTTAGCGTGGAAAGGAGATAGAAGAATAAGATGGATTATCCATTGAATAAAAGATTGATTCAGAAGTCCAACAAGTGTATGCTTCCTTGAGACTTCATTTGATATGGTGAAGAGAAATTATTTTTTTATTTTAGGGATTGGGATATTAACAGAAAATTATTCCTTTATTTTGATAAAACACAGACACAATGCATCAAGCTATGGATAACCAAGATGGTGTTGTATCTAGTGTGATGGAATTTGACTCAACAAACATATAGGAGTATTATTGTTTACACCTAACATACAAAAACCTTGATAGCATGTACTTTAGAAGTTTTGAACATCTAGGACCAAAAAATGGAAAAGCATAACCTAACAATGTAATAGTCAACAAGTTTCCCAAAACACCTTCCATACAAACCTAATGAATTATTCACGAAGTTTATATTACAAGAACACCCAACAAGCAAAACAAATGAAATATAATGATCAATGCCCCATTCCTTTCTCTCTAAATCATTTTGATAGACATCATTGAGAGGTCATTGGAATGAGCACAATGAGATAAATCATAAGAAAAGATCAAGTAAACAAACAAGTCAATGCTATTCATACCTCTAGTCAAGACTAATACTACATTATGATATGCTTGATGTTAATGTCCATTTTTAGATAGATGTATCTTAGGACATGTTTATCAGCTGATTTAGAAACTAACTAGATGATGGGATATTGATACAAATGTTAACCAACTTGTTTACCTAATGATTTAGACTCAAGGCTTTTATGTTTATGCCTACACTTTACGAAGTGCCACACTTGTTTCCTTTTGTTTTACCAAAGGTTGAAGATGTCAAACATTTTATTATGGATGGATGTTTTTTGTGAGTGAAAGAAAAATGCAATGGGTGGTTTTGGATTTTTTGGATTATTTTAATGTTTTTGGTGTTTTCGCAATGTTTTGAGGCTATTTTTAGAAAAAAAAATTTAAATGTTTTGATTTTCAAGTTTTAAAATATTTTTGTGTTTTTTGATATTTTTCAAGTGTTTTTGGATTTTCTTATTTAAATAATTCCTAGATCATGATGTTGATATCACATTGTGATATAGAGGACATGGATCAAGAGTTATTAAAAAATGAGAGCATAAAAACCCACCCCTAGTGTTTAGCAATGCTTCATAATGCAATGGACTAATCAAGATGTCAGTTGAAAAATGATGCAAAGAGTTTGGAATTTTATTTTTTTCATATAATAGAATTGCAAGGACAACATGGGATGTATGGTAAATATCATGTTAAAATTCTTTTATTCATGATTAAATTTGAAGTATACATCAAACCTTCATCAAGATCAAGATATACTAGAAGATTTGGATAAAGTGGACTGGATAAATGGAGGGAATACTGGATTTTTCATGAAGGAGAAGAGATTCCTTCTCTTGAAAAGGTTCAAACGACCCTTGATTCTACTCATGAATATTTTTTTCTAGGTTTTCATCATAGGACTTTCCTAAAGTGCCACCAATATGGTTTTCACTAGAGGACAATCTTTATTTTTTCTAATTTTTTAATTTTTTGAAAAGTTTACCCTTGTGTTGGATCACCTAGTTGTACTAATGTAGAGGCCACTATCATAGTGTGGCAATGATATCCTTCTTGAAGAAGTTTTTTTTCTAAGATACAACCACTTGAATGTAGTTCTTTGAAGAACACTAATCTACCTTATCGACACCCGAATTAACCTTGTTTATGTGTGCACATCATGATAAAGTTCCTTCAGAATCATTATGATGAAGGGTAGTTGCAAACACATGGTCAACATGAGAATTGGATATCATGGATTGAGTGTATGGAATATGAGATGAATCAGTTGATAGTTGGAACTTTTGACTCTCTAAACTTTGGAATATGAGTGATGATGGGCGGAAATGGAGCTTTGAGTGGAATTAGGACAATTGCTTGATATGCTTTGTTCCTTGCTTGAGAAGCCTACTTTTTCTTTTGAGGACATCTTTGATGGATACTTTTCCATTTTTGACTTTACCCCGGGTATGTGTAGGATCATGATGGGCAAAAAAGTGGCAATATGATGGGTATGTGCCTGACGAATATATTTTTACCCAAAATTGATGAAATGAAAAAGGGTTTTTAAAGGAGATTCTCAACTTTCCACCAATATAAATAATGATTTACTTTGAATTTAATAAGTAATTATTATTCATTTTCTATTCAAATTATGACTAAAGTCTTGCTTCATAGGCTGATTGAAAAACATCTATAACTTTCAAACAATATCACATTTTTTTAATCCAAAACACATGCCACATTCTATGTTTCGCATACTATAGGATTAAAAAAATAAATATTAAATTTCATAAATTTTTGACCCAGTTAATGTGGTCAGACATACGATTTTTTATATTTTTAAAAAAGTTGTAATAAAAAATTCATAATTAATTATTTACTTGGAAAAAAATTACAAAATAATATGCATCACATCGGGGCATGAGTCCTCTACTTATATCTAAAATCTTATAAAAAAATATTATCATTTTATTGTGGTTAGGGTGGTTAGATAGACACCTACTTATTTTTTCCCTAAAATTTAAGTACCACTGCATTGAAATTTCAGATTTTCACTAAATAGATTTTTTTTTTAAACAAACCTAGTAGTTTATATACTACATTCAATTTGCTATAGATTCTATTCTTATATATTTTTTAAATAATATAGATAACTTATTCAAAATTTTACGTCAAGTTTCCTAACTCTGATTTTTCTAAATTTTTTGCCACTTAAGGGCTTGTTTTTTCCATGATGATCCTGCACATACCCCCCCCCCACCCAATTGTTTCTTTGACTGATGAAGTATGATTGGGATTATTTTCTTTTGTATTCTTTAGTATCCATTTGTATTTACATTGTCCTTTTTTTTATGAATTTACTTTATTTGGTGATCTTCTCCTTTCTTTGATAGGAATATTTCTTTCAACTTTGGTCCCATTTTTTGTATGAGATTATTGGTGGATGACAATTCATGATATAGATAGTTTTCATGTTGACAATATTGTCATCAAAAGGATCCTTCATGCCCCCTATGTTTAAGTTTGCATTAGACAAGATTTCCCCTAGTTCTATGAAGGTATTAACAATACCTAACCCTTACCCTAATAATATCTCCTCTGATCCATAGCCACTAAATATGACTTGTCGTGAACACATGAAATTGCTATGGGTTCTTGTTGTTCAGGAATATTAATTTTTTTCCTTGATTCTATGACATATTTATTTATTAAATCTACTTCAAAAGACATTGGTACTCTTTTAGAATATGTTGGCGCTAATTCAAAGGATATTGATGATGAATAATCACTATAATAATCAAGAATCTTGACCATTTCTTTCTCTTGTGTGGGAACATTAAGAGTGGTAGACTCTTGTTTTGTATGAATAACGTCTATATGTCCATCCAAAGAAAACATCCTATTGGTGGAATCTAGTGTGTTCTTGAAATTATTGAATGATTGAAGAATGCTCATCAAGTCATGATAATTCGTCGGGGAATTGATCTTCTCATCATGACTTGTGGTTGGGAAAATATCACTTAAAATTTTATGTAGATCATGATAAGGTTGTGTGAAACAATATCTTGATCTTAACTTAGTTTGGAGAAACTTATGTTATCCTCCAAAGTATCTTTTTGACATGACCCTTGGATAGATGATGTATCATTGATAGAAGAATCTTCGCAAGCTGCAAGGTTTATGGATGGAGCATGAAAAACATCTTGTTGCCTTGGAATCTCCTCAACATGGCCAATTATGAATTCATACAAAGGGGTAATATGGCTATCTGAAAGATACTTGCTACCATTTTGATATGAAACATTGCTAGGCATTGTTGATTGATCTTGAATCTTTTTTACTAATATTTATTGGTGCTTGTTTGATTCCTCTTCTTGTGATGGATGAACAACATAAATATGTGCTATCATGGTATCATGGGTATGTTAACTTTACATTGTTAGAACTTGATGCATTTCTTGAATCTTTTGCTTGGGTATGTGCAGGATCATGATGGGCCAAAAAGTGGTGATATTATGGGTATTTGTAGGGTGTGGCTGATGACTTCTTTTTTACCCAATATTGATGAAATGAAAAGGGTTTTTAGAGGAGATTCTCATATTTCCACCAGTATAAATTATGCTATACTTTGAATTTAATAAATAATTATTATTTATTTTCTATTAGAATTACAACTAAAGTCTCGATCGATAGGCTGATTGAAAAACATCTATAGCTTTCAAACAATAACACATTCTTTGAATCCAAATCATGTGTCACATTCTATGCTTCACATACTATAGGATTAAAAAAGGAAAAATAAAATTTCATGAAGTTTTGACCAAGTTAAGGTGGTCAGACATTCAAGTTTTTATACTTTTAAAAAGTTGTAATAAAAAATTCATAATTAATTATTTACTTAAAAAAAATTACAAAAAATATGCATCACATACGAGTCCTCTACTTATATATAAAATATTATAAAAAATTATTATCATTTTATTATGGTTAGGTTCAGACAGACTCCTACTTCTAATTTTTCTTTGAAATTTAAGTACTTTGCATTGAAATTTCAAATTTTACCAAATAGATTTTTTTTAAAGAAAATAAATCTAGTAGTTTAGAAAATACATTCAATTTTATATAGATTCTATTCTTACATATTTTTGAAATAATATAGATAACTTATTCAAATTTTTACGTCAAGTTTCCTAACACTAATTTTTCTAAATTTTTTGCCACTTAAGGGCCTGTTTTTTCCATGATGTTCCTGCACATACCCACTTTTCCATGATTAGGTATATGGGTTTTATAGATTTGCATGTCTTGATTCTTGGATTTTTGTTCAACATCGATGTCTCCTTATTCAATAAGATCTTGAATATAGTGTTTGATCTTATAGAAATTTTGTGTTATGACCTTTGTATTGGTGATATTCACAAAAATGGTCCTCTCTATAGCTAGGAGGTTTAATTTATGGCTCTTAGTATTTTTTGAACTCTGGAAGTATAATGAGGTTGGAATGGATCAACTTCTTTAAAACTACATCCATGAGTTCCCCTAAGGGAGTGAATTGTCATCTATGTGCATTGTTATTTGTTCTTTGTGGTGCTCTTTGAGTATTTGTAGTATTGATTGTTGATTGATTATTTTGTGATTGCACATTTATTTTTTGTGTGTTATGTTGTGTGTTCATTGGTTGGGTGTTTGTTTTTGGTGGGGTACTTATGACCACTTTCTCATCAACAAAATCATCATTAGTGACATTTATTTTTTAGCCCAAAACTGGCACTTGACATTAGAGCTAGATGATGGTTGGCTATCCTTGTATGTTTGTGTGTTTTCATGTGCTATAAGGGATCTCTCAATGTTAAGATCCTTAGGATGAGTGGATCATTTGACATGATACATTACATATTTAATTAAAAGTATAAATCCCCATCAATGTAGCAATAATCATTCCTATTTGTTGTTCCTCAAGAATAGGCCATTTTCTCTTTCAAGATCTATACCTCCATTATTGTAAGTAATTTGCAAATGTTTCACCCTTGTTTTGTTTTAGGGTGTACAATTAATCCAAATAGATGTCCATGTCTAGGTTGAAAGAGAAGTGATTTAAAAATTGATCTATAATTTTTGGAATGTTTTTGATTCTAGGTGGTAGGAGTAGAACCATTGATTGTTAGGCATGCCAAGATTCATGGGAAAAGTCACATTAAATAGGAGGGTATGTGCAGGATCATCATCAAAAAATAGGCCCTTAAATGGCAAAAATTCAGAAAAAATCAGTTAGGCAGCTTGACGTAAATATTTGAATAAGTTATCTATATTATTTCAAAATATGTAAGAATAGAATTTGTATAAAATTGAATGTAGTTTCTAAAATACTAGGTTTATTTAAAATAAATAAAATCTATTTGGTGAAAATTTGAAATTTGATTGTAGTAGTACTTAAATTTCGTGGAAAAATAAGAAGTAGGTGTCCTGTCTGACCACCCTAATCATAATAAATTAATATTTTTTGTAATATTTTATATATAATTAGAGGACTCATGTCCTGATGTGATGCATTTTTTGTAATTTTTTTCCAAGTAAATAATTAATTATGAATTTTTTATTACAACTTTTAAAAAATATGAAAACTCATATGTCTGACCACCTTTGGTCAAAACTTCATTTAATTTTTTAATCCTATGGCATATAGAATGAACGATGTTTTAGATTTCAAAATATGTGATATCGTTGAAGTTATATAGATGTTTTTCAATCAGCTATCGATCAGACTTTAGTCATAATTCTAATAGAAAATGAATAATAATTATTTATTAAATTCAAATTAAATCATAATTTATATTTTGGAAAGCTAAGAATCTCCTCCTAAAACCCTTTAGTTTCATTAATTTTGGGTGAAAAAAGTCATCATACATACCATAATATTGCCACTTTTTGCTTTTCATGATCCCCACATATACCAGGAAACATTATATAAGCCACTTCTATGCAATACACAAAATTCCTTGATGTGGTCTTCGAGATTTCCATTCCCTTTGTATTTTTCAAATTTAGGCATTTCAAATCCATGTGGTAATGGTATCATTGCAATGTTTTTGTCAAATCGATAGGGACACAAGTCACATTGAGAAATTGATCTCTTTGTATTTCCAACTTGAATATCTTGTATTTGTTGAGAGTGCATGTGACTTGTACACAAATATCATCTTGAGGATTAGGGGGTGGAACATTCGTATTACCTGGTGGAATGGTGTATGTGCTGGGTTGGATTTATATTGTTGTGTGAATGGCAATAGTGGTGGGGTGACATATGATCCTTGCATATTTGGATTCAAGATGTTTTGGTGTGTGCTTGTGTAGGGTTGTTGGAAGCCTTGTTGTTAAGAAATGCTTGCTGATAGGCTTCTTTTTGTTGTTGTGCCAACAACACTTGTTTTTGGGCTTGTTGTTGTTGTGCTAACATTGCCTATTGTTGAGCCTGTCATTGTTGTTTATGTTGTGCTTGCTATTGTTGTTGTGATATCAAGGACTTTTTGTGTGCTTGTTGTTGTTGTAAGGCTTGTTCATTGGATTGTTGAGACTTTTCTTGTGCTTGCTACTATTGCAAGGCTTGAGCCTATGCTTGGACTTGTGCCATTGCTTGTTGTTGTTGCAATGCTTGTTGGTAGGATTTTTGTGCTTGCAATGTTATACTATATTGATTTGCAATGTTTTGATTTTGAGGTTGGGAAGGTGGATTTTGGTAAATGGTTTGTGATAGTGGGTTACATGGTTATTGGAGTGGTTGTTGTGTGACTAGAGGTTGGGTGGTGGATAGTTGATTTGGATTTGACATGTTTTGTCCTTGGTTTTTTGATACCATCCCTTGCAAGATTTGGGTTTAGCATGGAAGAGTGTACGTTTGGTGTCCCATTTAATTTTGTGTTATTTAGGGGACCAATGTTTGAGTCATTTGATAGGATGCCACTTAGTGTTGCAATGTTAGTGGCATACTTGGATTTGGGACAATGTTTGTTGAAGGATTTGATCAAATTTGATGTGATTGATGGATTAATTAGATTTTTTTTTTATTTTGAATCAATGTGTTTGATGGATTGATTTGATTTATTAGATTTTGGGCCCCGACATGCGTGATGGAGTGATGACAAGGAATTGTGGACCTCTTTGTGATGTTTATCCTTTTGTGAATGAAGATGAACTATGGGTTATGGTGTTCAGTTTTCCAAGGGTGATCCCACAATATTGGGTTGCACTTTCTAGCCAAACATCACATTGAAAGCAATATTTTTCACCAAATCTTCATTTTATCACACCTTTAGTACCTAAACCATTTATAATTTGAAGATGAAGTAAACTAGTAACCTATGAGATTTTGTGTGTAGATTCTAATTATATATATTATTTTAAAATAATAATTGTGAATCCTTTTATGTAATTTTTAATAACTAATTTTTTCTACTAAACAATATTTTGAAAAGGTGATGTTTACTATGTAACACAACTTTTTTTAATAGAGTGGATACATTTCTATTTTTTTAAATACAGATTTGTCACAAAAATATCTAGGGCATGGATATTTTTCCATATTTTTTTGTTGCATATTATTTTTTAATTAATTTTTTAAGTTAGAGTAATTATAATTTGGATAGAGGTGTACTATACAACATAAATTTTTCATATGCATTTGGCTTAACTTATTCTTTTTTGATGGAATAACAACATCAATACCTAAGGGACATGTATTTTTTAGATTTTTTTTCTTTATTTTCCTATTTTTTTGTGTGTGAAACAAAGACCTTGATGCCGATTGAAAAACTTGTATTCACAAGAAAGAAAAAAATAAATATAATAACCAAATTAAATATATTTAAAATTTTACTTTTTGGGAACCTTATAATAAGGGCTACATACTTACAAAAAATAAAGTTAAAATGAATTCATTTGATCCCCCAAAAGGTAAATCAAAAGTTGTATTTTATCAACATTTTGATAGGTGTAGAGGATAGTCCATTATAGTTATGGTTTAAAACTAGCGAGGTTCTATCCAATGGGGTTTGATCTAAGGAGGTTTGATCAAACCATCTTTAATTAAAATTCTTTAAATGGAGACTTTCTAGCCTTAAATCATTATATTTTCTAAAAATATGTGATTTCAAGAAAAAAATAGGATGCCCTAGAAATTGTAACCCATTATTATGGCAGAACCTCAAAATAAATATACTTGAGGTGTTTGACTTGTTTGATCTTGTGGAATGGTAGGAATGAACCCTTGAGTACCTTGTGTAGAGGTAATGAGTTCAAATGATGGTGTTATGTAACGTGAGTGGTATGTGTGGATGTTCCTAAGTTTTGGTTGTTAACAAGTGGGCACCCTTGAAGTGCAAGAAATAATGAACTCCCTTTAGTAGTTAAGGGTTGACTTGGTGCATGTGACGATGACGGTTGGGTAATACATTGAATGAAATTTTGAAATAATGGTTACATGATGAATGTTTGAGGAATAGATGTCACATTTCCCAATGCTTATTCCCTGATGGTGTCCAAATCAAAATCAGAAGGGAGTTTAGGTTCTTTTTTCAAATCCAACATGTATTGGGTAGGGTTCAATTTCATCATGGTATTGAAAAGGTGGTGATTTTTAGGGTCTTGTGATAGCTCAGGAAATTCATCTACAATCATCTCATGGGTATTGTTGGTAACATCATCTATTTCAAATGGACCCCCTTATTGAAAAATCATGGGGTTGTTGAGCTAAATTTGGTAGAGGATTTGTGGAAGATCTTGGATCAAATTTAGATTGGTTTAAAGTAATCATGGTAGATAAATCTTTGTTTTGTTCCATGTAGTTCTTGTATTGTGATTTTGTTTTTACCACAAATTTAGGGATCAACTTTGGGAGTATTGTGGAAAACTCTTGGGTTGATTCAAATCTAAGTAAAATAGAGCCTCAAAGATGTTTTTAGGATAAATGATGATATGAAAGATTCAAGGGTGAGTGATATGGATGATGAACTTTACAACTTTGGACAACACTAGACTTTGGGTTTGATGTTTTGATGTTTAAGGATTGATAATGAACTCATGAACCATAAGATAGACTTGTGACCTTAGGATAAATTTGTTAATTCATCAAGATAATAGAACACAAATCTTTATTTTTTCATCTTAGGTTTATCTCTCTTGTTTAGTTTTGTGTTGTTTTATAAGGGGAGTACCCTCATCACATTTCATGCAAGATAATGACCTTGGAGAGATGTGTTAGATTTTAGTCCTTCAAGCATAACCATTCAAGGGTTTGGTGCATTGCAACAAGCTAGTGTTCATTCATCATTCCTCCCCTTCATGTTTCATTTCATTTCAAGGTTTAATCACCAAAATTGGGTTTGACTAGGGAAAACCCCTTTTCACTAAAAATAATTTCAAATCTTGGGTTGAAGAAGGATTGAAGATTGATCAAAAGTGTAATTTTTCAAATTTTTCAAAGTTGTCATCAGAGTTGTCAAGCCATGGAAACTCACTTGTAGAATATAATTCCAACTTTTCAACAGTGAAATCCAAAGGAAATAGGAGTGTAGATCTAGGAGCAAAGGACTACATAAACAAATTTTTGATCCCTGTAGAACGACCCATCTGTCCTAGGGTGAATCTATCCAAAAAGGACAATTAGTAGAGGCTTTTCATGACAAGTGCATAAAATCATATCCTTCTAAGATATACTTGAAAATTGTTGATTATGATAGATTAAGGTTTTAAATTGATGATTCATGTGTTTACATTGCATTATTGCATTCATTTGGTATTTTTCATTTATCTCCCAAAAGTGCATTTCAATTTGATTTACCCCATCCTCAATCATAAAGAAAAGAGTAAGATCTCCATTAAGATTGACTTGCCTAAGGGTTGAAAGTCAATCTTACCCTAGGGTATCTCTTTTTCCTAATGAAAGTAGTGAAATAGGTACATTACCCCCATTCAAAACTTACCTCATCTATTACCCTTCATTTCATTTTGGGAACCTGATGTTCTTACACTATAATTTTTTTGATTTGGAGTCCATTTAGACCCTAGATCTAGGATTTGCATAAGTTATTATTTTTATTTAGGGTTATTAAAAATTGCATTAGTTGCATCTCATTTAGGGTTTAAGTTTTACATTTGCATCCTTTAAAATATGAAAAATAAAAATAAAATGCATGCATATTACATTAATTTTGGATAGAACTTACTGTAGTGTATTTTCAATCGTTACATTCACAAATTGAGTCAAAGGTGTATTTCAAAAGCTATCACATTGTTCATAATTTTTGATTCATTTCATGGATTAGGACAACCAAATATAGAAAATTTACACATCAACGGAAAGCCACGGTTGCAATGAAATAGGAAATCCAGTGTTAGTGAACCTTAGATTCAAATTTATTTTGCAACCCACGACCTATGACCCATTTTCCCTAGGGTGAAGAAGTCCTTGTATAGGAGTTCATTTCAAAAATTTGGGTAGTAATTTTTCTTTGTTTGTGTAGAGCGGTTCAAATCATCTTGATCGATATTACACACATTTGAATTTATTTTTAACGCGGTTTCTCTAAATCACACACCAAACTAGTGTAAATAATCTAAATTATTTAGTGGGAAATTTATCATTAATATCCTATTAATTAAATAATCAAATTTATTGGATTAATTCACCCCCCTTCTTACTAATTTTCATCCCCTTTTAATTAGATAATGTAAATTATTTAATTAAAACTGCCATGTCTTCTAATTTGATTATTCAATTAAAATGTCACATTCCCATAAACCCACCTAGGTTAATTAATCCTCGACTAATGAATATTATCCACTTTCCAATCTTCATTAGTCCATCCTTCAACTTTTAACTCCATTCTAGTTAAATGAACCCATGGTTTATTAGCTCCAACTTTCATAATTAATTAATTTTCTCAAATTAATTAGATGGCTATTTTTCCCTCACACTTGCATGAGGATATTCCCATGCAATATTCCTCCTTCATTACTCACACGTTTATTAACTTTCTATGCTTGATGTCCCTCAGTTTGTGATATCATTTATTGTTGTTTTCAATTGTGGAGATAGGGTATCTTTTGATTTTTAATTTGTTTTATTGTTATTTCTTTGATTAAATAAATACCACTAATAATTTATTTGGTTTAAATAAATTACCAGGTGAAAATATTTATTAAAATAAATATATTTTATTATAACTAAAAGAAAGATTAAATTATGAAATATTTATTAAATATTTAATAGTTGATCTATTTGGTTCATATATTAAAGAGTCAATTATAAAATAATGAATAGGGGTAGTGGTTGGCATACAATCGTAACTGATGGAAGTGCAACGGTTTGCTGATGGGAGTGTAAAAGACACCATCAAAGAAATTATAATAAGTGATAGAAGTTGAACGGTTCCCGGGGGGGAGTGGAAAAGAATTAAGTATTAACACGGGAGCTTTCAGTAAAAAAAAGGAAGGGGGAGAGATTTGGGAAGAATATCATTGGGGGGCATACACATTTTTGTGGCTTTGCTTGACACAAGGATTGCTCGGATTCTAAGATGGGGCAAAGATCTTGCAGACATCTCTCGAGGTCTATAGCGAATCAACAACCAAAGTTTGACCGTAAATTATGAGGGCGATCAATAGACGGTTAGGAAAGAAATGGTACCAGGTATGTACTTGGTGTTTTCTTCATCTTTTATAATATCTGAGTGGTAAAGTGACACAATGTTCTAAATGTTTGATGGTTCTTTTATTGGTTCATGAGAAAACAATAGTGAAAAAAATTTAGTTTGATTAAGACCATCAACCTACAAGCTGTATTTGCATGTTAGCTTCTAAAATTTTAGCTTCATATCTGTGATCGATGCTTAGTCTATGCTTTTATACTTTGTGATCATTTCTTTCCATTAAGGCATCCCTTTCAACCGCTTTTCTTTGAGGCTTCTGTGTACAGCTCCCATGCCTTGTCTGTGCTTCCTCTTTATTCTAGGCATACCATGCAATCATCACATTCCTGAGATGACTTCTCCTTGGATGTGTTTTATTAAATAAGCTCCATGTTTCTTTTCGCCACCTGCCTCAATGATAGCACGTGAAAATAGAAGGCTGTAGACGTTCTTAAATATTTTTTTTGATTTCATTGTCATCCTGACTCAGCTTTGGCGCTTGAACATTATAGGAATGTCTAAAGATTTAATATACCTGCTTGATTTTCTGCTGGCAATCTATCGCAGTTGCAGCACTTGAAAATAGAAATTAACTCCCAAACTGTAATCTGAGCGCGTCTCTGGAAACTCGCTGCCAAATAGAAATGAGTCTGGTTCAAAAAGAAAAGGTCGTACATTAATTCTCCTTCTCTTAAGTCATGTATTTGCACCTCACCTTTCTCTTTCCCTTCTGTCTTGCGGATAACACTTGAGATTTGATAATAATGCTAGTAGATGGCGATATTTCCAAATTCCAATATTCACTTTTTGATATACTTGGCAACCTGTCACTGTTACGGCATTTAGAGTTGAGACATTGTAGAAAATTAAATAGCCTCCCTGAAACCATTGGCAACCTATCACAGCTTCAAATTTTAGACTTACAAAGTTGTAGTAAATTAAATAGCCTCTCTGATTTCATTGTCAACCTATCTCAGCTGTCGCACTTGAGCATAATAGGAAGTTTAAAGGTTTAAATAATCACTTTGAGTGCATTCTCAACCTGTCTAGGCTATGACACTTGAATATAAGTTGTAGCATGTTTAGGACCCAGCAAAAAGAAGGAAATCAACATGGCTAGAGTACTTAGCCTATAAATATCTTGGATCCATAGGTGCCATAGGTTTGAGTTTGGGGAGTTTCCATGATAGCCAGTACAAGAATGATGGTCAACCATGCACACCAAATGATCAGCCATAAATGTATTGCAATAAGGATTACTGATGCGTGAGTTTTGCGCAGTCCTCATCTGCTACACTTGTATGTTTGCGCGCACCAAGAACACAGGAAAAGCTTTCAATGATAGGATGTGTTGTAGGATGTTTCATCATTTCATAGATTTTGAGAGCTAAATAAATAAGGTAAATAGGATTACATGCAATTTGGGAAGTAGTTATCAGTTATGATAGTTAAATGTTTAGAATATACCCAAATTTTAATATTTGAAAAGATTTTCATGGTGGAACATTAAACATAAGAAATTGAATGCTCAGTTATATGCAGATATAAACTTATTTATATATAATTAGGTATATGGGTATATATGAGTATGTGTCTATGCGTGTTATATATATATATATATATATATATATATTTAAGTTCTCATGTATGAGTATAGGTATTTATTTGTGTTTAGTAATTTATATATGGATAATGTTAGTAGGATGATGTTCAAGTTATTAAATTTATGAATAGTTAGATAAATTAATTAAGTATGGAATTGAATAAAGTAATAGAGGTAGAATTTTTCTCTTCAAGGGTGGGTTATAACACTTAGGATGGTTAAGTTTGATTGATTGGTTTTTCATTTTTTTTTATAATAAGAACTTAATATTATTGAATTGGTAGATTATAGGGTTTGATTTAATTTTGAAATTTCTCATAGAATCTAGATCTTGGTTTATAGAATCCTATGATACGCTCCTCTTATATATATTCTCTTTAAACTCACCTTAAGGTTCTTCTTTTGTTGACAAGGTTATAAGCTATTGATCTTTCAAAATAGTTTTGTACTCATGCTATTTGCTAAACCTAAGAGAATGATCTCTCATGTTAATATCTTCTTTCATTTAAAAGACCTTCATTTTACACTCTAAGATATAATTATTAGAATTGGAAATAAATACTTGAATGTGTAATTAAAAGAAGATTTGTTGTGCATAAGCATACATGCGGATTGCTTTGGTGTCTCTTCATTTAAATGATTTTATTTGGGTAGATATATCCTCTTCAGATGTTCTAAATTATTTTATTTTTATTTGAATAAATGGATTAATTGTATTCTAATGCTATTACTCTTAGGGTTATGTATTGAATGTATTCGTGGGTGTAAGGGTGTTTTTGAGTGGAAAGATAAACTGTGTTGATGAGATAAACCTTCTTGAATGGATCTTTTCTTTGAGTTGTGAGTTATAGTTGATTTCCTTTTATGATTCCATTCTAATATTGTATCCTTTGAGTTGAATTAGTTTTGATGGATCTCTTTCTCTAGGTGCGACTTCTTTTGAGTTAGTCTTGATGTTGAAGGGAATTTTATCCTTGTGTTGGAATTATTGGGAAAAAACTTGTGTTGCTTCATTTTACCCTTGTTTGTGGGTTTTCATTCTTTTTGGCTTCCAGAGGCTTGAGATGATTGTTAGTTGATGTTCTCT
>VDFB02027778.1:0-16039 GCA_007258455.2 Sequoia sempervirens | reverse complement strand
AGAAGCATAGTTTGTATGGGGGTCTGACGACTGGTAGAGGCAAGCCAGGGTAACCCAAAATGGGGGTCCGGTAGCCTAGGAAGGTTGAGCCAGGGTAACTCATAGCAAATGATGTGTGACACTCTCTCTATGACAACCAGAAGTCAGTTTGTTGTATTGCATAGATGATCATTGTTCTATGGAAGCATTGTAACCATTGTGTTAAGTGGTATTGTGTTTGTATTTGTTTCAGTTCAGTTTTGCTTTAGCCTGTGTCTAGAGGTAGATGGTCTTGTTTAGGAATTCCTTGTTACTATCTCCTAGCACAGGGGGTGAGCCTTCAGGTATCACTTAGTTAAGTAAAATCTTTACTCCGTTGGTTTTCTTCTTGTTCTGTGGTGGACTATATTTTCAATTGGAGAGAGCTCGTGGGATTCAGTTTCATTTCATTCTTTACTCTTTTCAGCTGATATTGTAATTTATTACCCCTCATTTGTTATCGAGGTGGAATATGTAATATGTAATCATGCTTATTGGTTTTACCTCATTCGGGGAATGAGAGTTGTAATCTTATTGTAAACTTATTGTTATCTGAAATCAAGTGGTATATCTTATCCTTTGATGTATTTTATCTTGTATGGAATGTGTGCGTCCTTAATTCTTTAAGTAATTAAATGTTATGGTTTCAATTCATGTTCCTTTTTGGGTTTTAAAGTAATCTTAGTCTCGTAACCTTAGGGGTTGTTGCAATGGATAGTGAACTTGCATGTTAATTGTACTTAAAAAAAAAAAAATTAGTAACGCTTGTGTAGTTAATTGCAACTTCCCTAGGGTTTTGTGGTGGGGCGTTACAAAAGCCATAGTATTTTAGGAAGATATGATGAGGTCGATCGTGCAATAATTAGAGGAGAATGGTTTGATGGTGAAATGGTGTGGTAGGGATTTGAATTGGGATGGCTTTGTCAATTGGTGGCAAGGTCGATGGGGGTGGATATGAAATTTAGACCAACAGCCAATGGTTATTTTGTAGTAATATTCTCATCTAAAAAGGTAAGAGAGGAAATAATAAATGGGGTCTAGTTAATGGATGCGTACAGATTTTATATCAAAATATGGGTAGCAGGCTTTGTTCCATACTACCACATAATGAAAAAAATACAAGATTGGTTCATGCTTCCAGACTTGCCAACAGAATTTTGGGTTCACCTAAAACCCTAACAGAGATTGAAAATCAATTAGGTACATACATATGCACAAAAGAAAGATTAAATCCAAAAGACAAAGGCTTGCATGTAAGGATCTGTGTAGAAAATGGTCCCAACAACCCACATTGGCGTGAGCTCAAGTTAATCACAAATTGTGGAAATTGGAGAAAAATTTTGGTTTTTGATCTATGCCCTAGAAATGAAAGGGTAAGGACTTTGGGTTTGAAATTTGATTTGAAGAAAATGGAGTTGGAAAGGGAAAAATTGAAAGGGCATAACAATGAAAGAGAAAACATCCCTTGTCCAACTGAAAAGGAGTAAGGGATGAATTATAACCCAATGCATGAGGGAGGCTAAGAACAATCTATGGAAAACACAAGAAGCAAGGATGAAATTGATTAATAGTTGGTGGAAAAGTTAGGGAAAAGAATAGAACTAGATGCAAAGCTATCAGAGGCCATAGATATGATTAGCAATAATTTCAAGGAGATGACATCAATTCATTGATTGTAGTGGATAATGATCTTTTGGAACTCACCAAGGCAGCTAAGGGAGGGATGAAAACTAAAGATTTGGCATCTGAGGGGATGGAAGAAGTCTCGAAGGAAGTCCCCAACTTAGTGCAAGATGGTGAGGAACCAACGGGAGAAGAATCTACCTCGTCAATGAATTAAAAACAAAGGACTATGTCTCCAATTCAACCGAAGAAAGGGAAATTGGTAATTTCCAAAAATGAGGCTATCAAAAGGTCTCCAGATTATGGGGAAGTAAGAAGAAAGGTAGGATCTCAAATTAGGAGAAGAGGAAGATTGATGCAGAGGCTGCAAGACAAAAAAAGATCAAGGAAATTCTTATGACAGGGAAGGGGGAACCCCTTCCTAAGGAGAAATGAGGTTAATGTCATGGAATGTTAGGGGCTTCAATGCCCCTAAAAAAAGATGCATGTTGGGGCATCAAATGGAAGCATTACAAGCAGATATCTTCATGATACAAGAATCAAAATTGTAACAAGATGAAGTTGAAAAGCTAAGGAAGAAGTTAAGATTATGGAAAATGGAAGCAATCAATGTGGAAGGTGCAGTTGGTGGGCTCTTGACATTATGGCAACCTTAGAATTTATAGCTAGAAAAGGTGGGATCAAGCAAACACTGGATGGCTTGCAAGGTCAAAAGTCTAACTTCCAATTTATGTTTTCTCCTTATTAATGTCTATGGTTCCTCTTCATGTATTCTTAAAAGATAACTATGGCAAGATCTAGAAATAATATGCAACAGTCTAAATACAAAATTTTGCATTTTAGGGGGGATTTTAACACAATTCTGAGACCCTCGAATAAAAAATAGACTTGGAAGAATTTGTAGATAGAAATGAAGTAATGGAGGTCAATATGGCAATGCTTGATACACTTGGACAAATAGAAGAAGTGGTTTTTGCAGTATTGCAAAAAGCTAGATAAATTTTTATTCAAGGGAGATCTTGGATCCTTCCCCTTCTCCCTTGAATGTAACATTGAACCCACAATTGGTTTTAATCATTATCCAATTCATTTAGATATCTAAGGGGAAAAGAAACCTATAAGACATCCCTTCAAATTTGAAAAAAATATGGTTAAGCGATGAGAATTTCATGCAACTAATTCAAGGTTGGTGGAGCGAATCAAACCGAGGAGGGACAAAATGTTTAATGTGGTGACCAAACTGAAATTAGTAAAGTAGCAATTGAAAGCATGAAATAAGAGTAGATTCAAAAACATTTTTGAAGAGAAAAAAAAGGTTGAGGAAAGTTTGTAGTGTCTAAATGAGGAAGTCCTAATTGATAGAATGGATATACTAATAGGCTGGAGGATATACTAGCCAAAGAAGATGTTTACTAGAGATAAAAGCCTTAGGAACTATGGATCAAGGAAGGTGACAACAACACAAAATACTTTCATAACATAACTAGATCTAGGAGGGAAGTCAACCAAATATCAAGCATTGAGGCCTCAAAAGGAAAGACTTTAGAGAAAATGGAGGACATAGTACCTGAAACAATCATTTTTTTCAAAATCTGCTAAACAATTAGGGAGGCTCAAGATGGCAATAATAACAACACATACTGGCCAACATCCCAAAGCTAGTTACCGAAGCACAAAATGAGATGTTAATGAGAAGCTTTACTGAAAATGAAATTAAAGAAGCTTTGCTTCAACTAAATCCTGATAAATCTCCTAGCCCAGATGGGTTCCAAGCCATATTCTTTCAAAAGTGTTGGTACATTATAGGAGAAAAATTCTCAAAGTCCATAGAAGATTCAAGATGCACAGGTAAAGTATTAAAAGAAATCAACAACAATTTCATAGCACTAATACCAAAAAAATAAAAACCAAGTTCTCTAGATGAATACAGGCCAATTTCCCTCTACAACACTTTATACAAAATAATGGCTAAGGTAATAGCAAACAAATTAAAGTAGATTCTACCAAATATAATATCAAAATAGAAAACTAGGTTTGTTCTAGGGAGATCGATCCTAGATGGTGTCATAATCACACAAGATGCTATACACTCCATGCAAAAAACTATAAAAAACATGCTGATAAAATTGGATATCAAAAAATATTATGATAGGGTTGACTGAAGATTCTTGTTTAAGGTAATGAAGGCATTTAGTTTTAATAAGAAGTGGTTGGAATGGATCTTCAATTATGTCACAAGTCCAATATTTTCAATGTTGATCAATGGCTCTCTGAATGGTTTCTTCAATGCTTCAAGGGTATTAATATAGGGTGATTCTTTATCCCCTTTCTTATTAATAAGGAAAAGTTTGAATTTTTTTTTCTTCCACACAAATCCAAGGGTTGAAAATCACATAATAAGAATTATGGGGTTCAGAAAGGGGAACTTACCATGCAAATATTTGGGCCTCCCCTTAGAAAAAGGACAGTAATCAATAAAAATGTGGGAATCCCTAGTATCAAAAGTAGGTGATAAATTGGCATTGTGGAAAGGAAAATGGTTGTCTTGGGTCGGTAGAATAATTAAATTTAAGGTTGTTATATCTTCTATTCCCACATACATGATGTCTTGTTTACCCTTAACAAGTGAGGAATGCACCAAAATCAATCAAAGAATGAGAAAGTTCTTTTGGCAAGGGACTAGGGAGAAAAATAAATATCCACTCATAAAATGGGAAAATATATGAAAAATGAAGGAGGTGGATGGTGTAGTTTTAAAAAAATTACTACTTTAGAACAAATCCCTAGGTGCAAAACTAGTTTGGAAGATTTATGCAAACCAAAACCTTAAATGGGTAAAGATAGTAAAGAAAAAGTACCTAGATGAAGGGGAATTAAGTATATTCAAAGCAAGTTCTCTACCAATTGGCTCAAGAATATGGTGTTTTTTGAAGAGCAACAAGGATCTAATTGTTGGAAGATTGGAGAGTTTGTCATTGATGATGTTGTTTGGCAACATGAGCATGGAAGGTACATAACAATGTGTTGCAATGTTGTAATTGATGTCAACATTGTAACTTATATGAATATTTTTTAGTTCTAGACCATTTTGATCAGTTCTAATAGGTTTTGTATTGTTAAGGAATACATTTGTGCAAGATTATTTAGTCTGGAAAGAGCAATTGTGTGGAAATTTGACTAAGTGTCAAATCTACCAGTTCAATGTAACTGTGTGACATTTTTTGGGTCCATACCACTCTACAAATGAAGATAATATTTTTCACTTCTAACATTGGTGGATGTTAGATGTATCTAATTCCAATATTTCATCTTGTTTGGACAAGGGGTTTGAGAGATATGAGTAACAAAGTTCGACCTGGAAATTCACAGTTATTTTTTGTAGAATATGTTTGTGTGGGAGATTTCACATGTCTCCACGGATGATTATTTGTCATTGCATTTTTTAGGATAATTTTCTAGATGTTATTAGATTATGGATGCCAGATGTTATCAAGTTTTGAGGTCCATGTGTTGAGACAGCATAAGGTTGCTCAAATGAAAAAGTGTTCTTGAAAATGCCCTTGAGGAGGGGGTATTTATAGAAGAATTTGAATTCTCTAGAGAATTCAACGGTTGAGATTCATCCAACAAGGTCAAGATGAAGGGCTATGGTGGGTTGAGAACTCACAAGCCCTCACATCTTGACATGTGGATGGTGAAGTGGCCAAGAGGAGATGAGGTGTAAGTGAGGTGGCCAAAGGGTACATGAGGTGGAGGAAGGACAAGTACCTTCCAAGTACATTGGGAGATGGGAAGAATCTTGGGTGAATAAAAGTGAATTTTAAATTCACAATGATTGGAAGAATCTAGTGGATAAGACAATGTTCCAAAAGGTGGAGTTTGTCACATGTGACTTGATGTGACAAGTCAAAGATTCTAGAAGATGCATGGGAAAAGGGGATTCTAGGAGGAATAAAAAGGAATTAAAAATTCCTTGGGGGATGGGGAGAGTTGACCAAGGTACTGATTAGGCTTAATTAATCAGTAATTAGAAGACAAATGAGGATTAAAAGCCAACTTGCAAAAGTTGGAGGATGTGACACATCCTAATCAAGGATTAGGCATGTGCACATCCCTAATGAAGAGATTAGGAGATGGATTAGGATTAGATGAAAATTACATGTGAGGAATTAAATAAATATATTATTTATTTAATTTATTTGATGAAAGGAGGATTAAAGAGAATAAAGTATTTAATTATTAATTAAATACTTTAGGGATTTGGCAGAATTAAGGGTATTAATTAAATAATAGTAATATTACTTAATTAACTTTGATAAGAGGATGTTTAGATGAAAAGTGATAAATTTGGATAAATTAAGTGTCCAAATTTGGATGTCTACATTTTGCCCCTCTTTGAGATGGTGCTATGAAGTAGCATCATTTCAAAGAATATTAAAATATGGAACCTAGAAGAAGATGGTTAGATTGGGAAAGATGCCCCAGTCATCAAAGGATTGATTGGGAAAAAAGATGATAGGGATGAAGATGAGGATGAGGGATTAAGGATGCCCCCTCGAGAGGACATGCAGGTTGAAGAGAACATGGGTGGGCTCTCGAAATAGATGAGATGAGGGAGATGATGCGAAGTGATGGACAAGAGAGAAGGAGAAGCGATAGGAGATGGATGAAGCACAAATGGATTTTAGGACAAAAGGTGATGTTGCCCCAGTCAAGGTACAAGCCAAAATGGATTGATGATGGATGGAGTGTTGTCAATGAGGGAATGAAGGATCCCGAAACAACACGAGGATAGGGAAGGATACATCCCACTAAGTGGTATTGATGAGGGAAGGATACATCCCAAAACACCACTAAAGGATAGGGAAGAATACCTCCCGATGATGATGATGAAAGTGTTGTTGATGAGGGAAGGATACATCTCAAAACAACACCAAAGGGATAGGGAAGGATACTAATGGATGATGATGATGATGGGTCAAGGCTAGTAACGAGACTAGGGACAAGACCAAGGATCTTATTAGGTGATTTGTGTGAGATTGAACAGATGAGGAGAAGATTGATATGTGAGATGGAGAGAAGGATCTTAAGATTTGGTTCGATATCGAAAGATTTGGACTGCAGATGGACTAAAGCTCAGATTAGGGTTTTGGTTAAGCTCAGATTGGAATTAAATTAAAGCTCAGATGAGGATTGGATTGAAGACTAGAATGATCGAAGGATATGATTGGATTGATTCTACACCGAGTTCTAGGGTTTAAAGGACGTAAAGTGTTGACAATCAGATTTTTCCCAATTTGGTAATTTTCAAAAATTGTCAAATTTTGCCGTTTTAGGAAACCTCATGGATATACTTTTGGGAGTCCAAATTTTTTCCAAGAAATACCCAATATTGAGATAGGATGAATTGCCAACTAACATCCCAAATTCGAGATATGCATTTCGAGTTATGAGTGAAAATAATTTTTCAAAATGCTGGAAAAAAATACTAAATTGGGATTTTGAGGGCCTAGATGAAAGTTTGAGGCCCTGAAAATGTGGCAAAATGGGTTTCGAAATCCACATATCATCTCATAACACAACCACCCATCAAATTTCAACTCAAACGGAGACGCGAGTCAAAAGTTATAGCCTCCGGAAGTTTCGATGTAAAAATCAAAACCCTCGAAAATATGTTTTTTGATAAATTTTTAAAAATTTCAACACATGGGTTTTGATGGCGGGGGGAAATTGAAAAATGGGTCGGGATTATTTTTTTGAAAAAAATGATAAAAATGTGAATTTCCGGGAGTCAAAGGCCGGTGGGGTAGGGGCGTAGCCGCCCTGCGGCTGAGTGTTGCCGCCCCGGACAAGGGCGGAGACGCCCCGAGGGCGGAGCCGCCCCAGACAAGGGCGGAGCCACCCCAGCCGAGGGCAGAGCCGCCCCGGTCGAGGGCGAAGACACCCCGAGGGTGGAGCCGCCCCAGAAAAGGGCGAAGCTGCCCTGGCTGAGGGCAGAGCCACCGCGGACAAGGACAGAGACACCTCGAGGGCGGAGCTGCCCCAGCTGAGGGCGGAGTAGCCTCAGACAAGGGCGGAGACGCCCCGAGGGCGGATCCACCCCGGCCGAGGGTGGAGCCGCCCCAGGGCAGAGTCGTCCCAAGGGCAGATCTGGGCAAAAGAAGAAGGGGAAAAGGGGGAAAAGAAGGATGAAGGGACAAAGGGATTGTGATAGATAAGAGGATGGAGATTGTGAAGAAGGATGGGGGATACATGCAAGATGATGAAATGGAAAATGAAATGCAATTTGCCATCTTCGGAGCACTGATTTTTTCTATAGCATAAGACACGATACACCAAGGTATGAAGGACCAAGGCAGATTAGTGTCTAATGCATAAAACAAACACAACAGGCAAAAATACTATCCCAACACCCCAAAGTGACAAAGACTTTGGTCGGGCCAGGTATTGGGATAACCGCAAGCACAAAAGGATGCCCCAACGTAACATAAGATCACAAGGATCTTGGTAGGTACTACATGGGACAACCTAGCAGACAACATCAATAAAAGATCAAGATATGCCCCTATGATGAGCGGTCATAGCACACCATGATATGATGGACCAAGGTGACTATGACGAGGTGTGATAGGGAGCTCAAATGATAAAAAAACCAAAAGCATCAAAAAGATCACAATCAATTTCAAAAAGTCCTTTGCCATAGGATCAAGGGGATGGATGGGGTTGATGAGGTCTTTTAGGAAGGATGCATCCTACTGAGACCAATGATGGATACTAAGCTAAAAGATCGATATGATGTAGGATATTCAAAACTGATTGGATTTTTTGATACAAGTGGATCTTGTTTGTTAAGAACCAGCTAGATAAGGGCACAGCTTGATGACACAACACAAGGGAGACAAGACATGAGACTGACACAACCTAAAGACCTAGGGGCTCAGGGGTCGATCAAAGATTAGTCTTGCCTACGTGAAAACGCAGAGCCCTCGTAGTTCGGTAAAAGGTTGTCGACTGACCATGGATAAAAGTAGAAAGAGGATGATGAATGATGATGATAGATGACAAGGAATGGAGAGACAAAATCCAAGACTAATGATAGACGATATAGGATTGGACGGAGAAAGCAGAAAGACTGACGCTAAATGATAGAGGAGTGGATGGACAAAGCAGAATGACCGATGATAGACAATAGAAGAGCAAAGTGGACAATAAAGATTGATGATGGAACCCCGGGGGCAGATCAAATGATCGACCTTGCCTACGTGAAAGCGCAGGGGCAACATAGTTCGACAAGACCAAAGGAAAACAATGGATAAAGGATGATAAGATGATAGGATAAGTGGATAAAAAGATGGGACCGATACAACAAGATAGGATAGACCTGTTGGATTGGATAGGATGATGACGATCACATAAAGCCTGTGGATGGGATAGTTATCCAAAAGCATTAAAAATGACTTGGGAGGATGATATGATAGATAGATGAGTGATGAAAAGTGATAGAGGATTGGAAAGATGTGCAAGAGAAGTAGGGGTGATGATGATGAGATAAATGGCATTGGGTTGCATAGGGGGAGGCCTATAGCTAGATACCAATGACAAGGGATTGTGAGATGGTATGAGGATAAAGATGAAAGAATGGATAGAGATATAGGGATGGAGGATGGAGGATTGTTTGGATGGATGGAATATAAGGATTGGGAGATGAAAGGGATGCTAGGATAGATGGATACAAGATGGATGGGGAGATGGGGAGGGGAGGGATGTTGTGATAGATGGATAGGGACAGAAGGATTGGGTTGGGAGATGAAAGGGATGCCAGGGATAGATGGATTTGAAGATAAGGATGGGGAGATGGAAGTGATGTGCCATGGATGCTAGGAGGATAGGGAGATGAAGGGATGTGCAGGATAGGATGATGCCCCCAAGGACTATGTCACAAAGGGAAAATGTGATGCCCCACTAGATATGTCATATATGAGGAAGGAAGTGAGGACAAGTGGATGGGAAGATAAAGGAGATAATTAGATGAGGATAGGATGGGTGGCTAAGGAATATGATAGAGCATGGATGAAGGGAATGTATACCAATAGGTGTCCCTATTTTGATCAAGATCACAAGAAGGATGGAGGGATGGGAGATAAATGGGATATGATGGTAGGATGCAAAAGATAGGTGGGATGGGGGGGATTTATGAAGAGGATGGATAACAGAAGATTCGCGCATAGCCGAAGCATAGCCGATGGAGGGAATGCATATTAGGAAATTGCCCCCAAGTGTAGATGCGGATTTTACGCATGATGTCTGTTTGCTAGGTTTTCATCATGGTATTTATCCAAGGCATTTGTTTGCCAAGTTTTCACCATTGGATGGATTATTTCTCTTTACTATTTTATTTTATTTTTTATTTTTATTTTATTTTTTTTTACTTTTTTGGATTTTTGACTTTTTGGATGTCATGCAGAAGGAGATGGGTAAGGATAAGGAAGTGGATAAGTAGATTTAGAAGACATGTGATAAGGATCAAGGTGTTAAGAGCCCATGTTTGAAGTGATCAAGGGATTTTGCACAACCTTAATAGGATGTTCTGGGATTATGCATGAGGATGAATTAGAGGATTGGAGTGGGGCTGGATAAGCATGGGATAATGGATGGGATGTTGGAAAGGGTATGATAGGAATGATGGGGTGGATATGTGATGGGAGATGTAAAATGACCAACATTGGCAATATGTGGTGGTGGATGTGAAAAGATAATAGGATTAAGTGGATGGAGAATGGGGATAATGGAGGAGATGGAATGGACATAAGGAAGGAGATGAAGGGGTGGTGGATAGTGGATGAAGGATGGATAAATGGAAGGATGGTGGAGCATATCAAAGATCTTTTCTCTTTGGGATCCATGGTTTTGATTTTGCTTTGGTGGGCCTTTGTGGGCCTATGGATTTGAAGGCGATATTTAGATTTTCTTTTTCTTCACCATGTCTCTTTTGGAGGGGACATGGGGAGTCAGAGATTCATGTGGGATGCTTGGATTTATGCATTTTTCTTTAACGCCCAAAGTGCTTTTAGCGGCACGGGATGGGGAGGAGATTTTGGATGGATGTGGAGTGATGGAGGTAGGAGTATGGGGATTATGTGTAGATGGAGGATGTTTAGGTAAGTTCCTTTGTTGATCCTGATTATAGGATATGCGAGAGGGATGTTTATGATGGATGAGATGGATAGGTGTTGGATGGATGAAAGGATGAGATGGAGGAGGTGATCTTGGGATATATGGACCGAAAGCAGTCATAGTGGGTGGAGGGACATAAGAACCCAAGATGGATGGAGTAGATGAAGGGTGGGAGATGGTGGATGGAGGGATGTAAGGACCCAAAATGGATGGAGCAGATGAAGGAGGAATAGGGATGGTTGTTTTGAGGTGACATGATAGAGGAGGAGGGATGGAAACATATGATCTGGTGGGGCGATGGGAAGAGTCGACATTTCTTTTGGAAAAGGCTCGTTGAAAATGTCTAGAGGTTGTGTACCAACATTTTTTGATTGTGAGTCATGAGTAGTACATCCAAGACCTTGCGGATACAAATGTTCTTTAGCTTGGATGGGCTCTATAATACCTTGCTCATGAAGGCCTAAACCTTTTCCTTGATAGTTCATTCTCTTGAGCATTCGATCTAGGACAAGATTTTTGTTATTCTGGAAGAATGATGTGAGTTCATTATTAGGTGAAGAGGAGGGTTGGTGTATATGCTTTGTTTTTCTTTCCAAAGAAAACCACCATGGAGGAAATGAGGTAAGGGATATGCAAGTGGTGGGGATAGTAGTTTGAAGCATGATGGGGGATTATGTGAGAGGGAGATGATGGGATAGCAAAGATTTGGATGGGTGGTATCAGGAGAGGGATCAAGAGATATGATAGGATTGCATTTTAGGATAGTGGGCCTGGGCGATGGAGATGGAGATGGAGAAAGCTTGAATGACAAGGGGATCATGGGATGGAAATGGATGGGGACCGGAGGTGGACTAGATGGGATGGTAGGGATCTGGATCTCGGGAGAAGGGGATATGCTGGCATGCTTTGGATTAGACTCTTGGCATGACTCATCTTGTGCGGGAGGCATGGTAACGGAGTCTTTTTGGGACTCTTCAAGTAGGGAAGATGGAGGGATGGAAGATTCATGAGGTTCATTGGAATGGGCTTTGGTGCTACTAGGAGTGGGAGAAGGGGATTGGATTTGGGTGTCTTCGATGGATTGGGTGGATCTAGGAGTAGAGGGAGTGGATTGGACTTGGGTGTCTTCGATGGGTTCAGTGGCTCTCATAGTAGGAGATGTGGGTTCAATGGATTTAGTGGGTTCAATGGTTTCAATGGTTTGATTAGTGCTAGGGGTGGTAACAACAATGATAGGTGTGGTTTGGAGAAGGCTCTCATCACTAGTTATCATGGATGATGGATTGGGATGGCATGGTTCCATGACTTCAAGATGTGGAGTTGGGGATGGCTTCTTTATCATGAGTCCTTGGAGAACTTCTGAAATAAGAGACTTGCATATGGTTGGCTTGGTTGGGGTGGTAGAAATGGATGAGGGATTATGGATTGGTGGACTAGGGTTAGATGGAGGAATGGGATTTAATGTAGGACTATGAGTAGATGGGGGATTAGGATTGGATGAAGGACTAGGAGTAGATGGATGAATGGGATTGGATGGAGGACTAGGAGTAGATGGAGGACTAGGATTGGATGGAGGGTTTAGGTAAGGATATTGGAGTGGTGAATTAAGATAGAGGGACATGGATTGTGGATTAGGACAAGAGGATATAGATGGTGTAGTGGGACAAGAGGACGTGGGGGATGGATTATAATAAAGGTATTGGGATGATGGATTAGGATGAGGAGACATGGATGTAGGATTAAGGTAAAAGGGTGCGGATGTAGGATTAGTATGGGAAGATTGGGAAAGAGGATTACGATAGGGGGACATGGATGGGGAATTGTAATAGGAGTATTGGGATGGAAAATTAGGATAAGAGGATGTAAATGTTGTATAAGAGGATGATGTAGATGAAGGACATGACAAATATGGGGATGAAGAAGATACTGGATATCCATTGTCAAAGGTGGCATAAGGAGCGTGATTAGGCATGGATGAAGACATAACGGGATAGCTCATAGGAGTAATTAGATTTTGGAAAGTGGGTGGAGAAAGCTTACTAGATATGATAGTGTCAAGGGGGTCTATGTCGTATACCTCTTGATCGACAAGACTTTTGTTATTGTCGTCAACGTAATTAGGGTTTCCCTTGACTACTATTGAATGAGGATGAGGATTCATGATGATGACAAGATAAATAAAATGGATCAAAGATGATGGACTAAAGCTCAAATCAGGATTTAAGTCAAGCTTAGATCAGGATTGGATTAAAGTTTAGATTAGGATGATTAGATGATGCGATGGGATTGATTTTAATTTTGATGGGATTTGGTAGATGGATTATTAGATCAGGTAGATGATTTGATGAATTTTATTAAAGTACTAGATTAGTTTGATTGGATAGGATCAAATGATTAGATGATGTTGATTGGATAATTGTGATTGGATGAACTTGATAGGATTGGTGTGCTTGGATTGATTAGATGATTGTATGTATTTGATTATAGGAATGGATTCGTTTGATTAGATAGGAAGAAACAAAAGGTACCACTAGATAGAGCTCAAAAAATTGAGCAATTTTGGTTTTTGGACGAAGTCGATTCGACATACGGTTTGTAAATGATGGCCCCAGGAAGTTAGGGGCGTGTCCAACCCGCAATGCGGGGCGTGGCCGCCCCGGGATGGTCAAATTCTTGATAGAAGGAAATGGAAGGTACCACTGGATAGAGCTTGAAAAACTAAGCAACTTTAGTTTTTGGACGAAGTCGATTCAACGTACAGTTTGTAAATGATGGCCCCGGGAAGTTAAAGGGGCGTAGTCAGCTTTCTGTAGTAAATCAGGGGCGTAGCCACCTTTCTGTAGTAAATCAAGGGCGTGGTCAGCTTTCTGCAGTAAATCAGGGGCATAGCCACCTTTCTGCAGTAAATCAGGGGCGTGGTCAACTTTCTGCAGTAAATCAGGGGCGTAGTCAACTTTCTGTAGTAAATCAGGGGCATAGCTGCCTTTCTGCGGTAAAATCAAGGGTGCTTCCACCTTTCTGCGGTAAAATCAGGGGTGCTTCCACTTTTCTACGATAAAACAGAGGGCGCTGCCACCTTTCTACAATAAAACAGAGCTTGGTTTTGATGGCAATGGCTATGGCAAGGACCCAAAATGATAAAATAAGGCCAATGTATTAAAGATTTCACGGGTTTTTCACAAGAAAACACTTCAAGCAAGCACAATCCTATGATTAATGTTAAGGGTATGGCTAGGAAAGTTCTTAATCTAGGATGCACAAGGCTTCTAGGGAGTCCTCGATATACTCTCGGTATGTGAAGCACAACCATGAACACCAGCCAGTCACAAGCGTGAGTCGGGAACCCCAGCGAGATACTGAAAGGCTCGGACCAACTCTTCACATCTATCTAGGTATCACCCTAGCTTCAACGCTCTGCCAATTATGACGTGACTGGATTGGGGTACAAATTTTGTTCTCCCCCCTTTATATACCCTGCCGGTATGCGTGGTTGGAATTGTCCCTTGGGGTGATGAAATCCTCAAGCAGGTCTCACTAGAAAGAAGACACTAACCATTTCCAACTACTCCCTAGGCTCACACGAAATGCAAGGGGAAAGTAAAAACAAATTAATGCCCCCTTGGGTGACACAATAATAAACAAACACAGCAAGCAATAAAGGTTACTTCCCCCTAATTAGACTATGTTCAAACAAGGATAATTTTTCAAAAATTTGATCAAATAGATGGCCCTGCAAGCAAACGTTAGCTATCTTATCCTTCATTCTTGGTCGATTACACCATAATATGCTTCCAAATTGTGTTGTTTTGGGGCATAGCCGCCTTTCTGCAGTAACATCAAGGGCACTGCCACCTTTCTGCGGTGAAACAGAGCGCGCTTCCACCTTTCTGCGGTAAAACAGAGGGCGCTTCCCTTTTTGTGGTAAAACAAGGGCGCTTCTGCCTTACTACGGTAAAATAAGGGTGCTTCCACCTTTCTGCGGTAAAACAGAGGGCGCTTCTGCCTTTCTGCAATAAAATAAAGGGCGTTTTTGCATTTCTGCGGTGAATTCAGGGGCGCTTCCACCTTTCTGCAGTAAAATGTTAGAGGGAAAGAGTCTTTCAAAATGAAAGGGCATATCTGCCCCTCTGCAGGAAACTTTATCAGATTTTTGAAAAAGAAAAGTTGTATGCCCTACTGCAAGAAAGTGTTAGAAAAGATCTTCTAAGAAAAATGACGTATACACCTAACTACAACAAACTGTTAGAAAAAACAAAAATTTTAGATATAGGGCGTGACCGCCTTTCTGCAGTAAAACAGAGGGCACTACCGCCTTTTTGCGGTAAAATCAGGGGCGCTTCCGCCTTTCTACAGTAAAACAGGGGCGCTTCTGCCTTTTTGCAGTAAAATAGAGGGTGCTTCCACCTTTATGTGGTAAAACAGAGGGCGCTTCCACCTTTCTGTAGTAAAACAGGGGCGCTTCTGCCTTTCATCAGTAAAACAGAGGGTGCTTCCGCCTTTCTGTGACCTTTTTTTGCAAAATACTTAGCAAAAATGAAGGCTAAATGCAAAAACCCATTTGTGGGTCCCACCAGGCGTGCCAGAAATGTGTACCTTGGAGTTTTACCCTATTCTAATGTGCAAAATATCTTAAAATATAAATGATAAAACACTAAGAACACTTCAATGATTAGCCTAAAGAGTGATAAAACAAGGAAAATAGATGAAATAAAATGCAAATCGATTATACCTTCCTTGTTGTTGAAGACTCCTTGGTTGGCCCTTGATTTAAATGAATTTGTGTGCTCCTTAGATGGCTTTTTGGTGTAGCTAGATGCAAGATTAAATATGCAAGATGATCAAAGTGGATGGCTAAATGATAGTGAATGCTTGAGAATGCAAATTGACAGCATAAGGTTGCTCAAATGAAAAAGTGTTCTTGAAAATGCCCTTGAGGAGGGGGTATTTATAGAAGAATTTGAATTCTCTAGAGAATTCAACGGTTGAGATTCATCCAACAAGGTCAAGATGAAGGGCTATGGTGGGTTGAGAACTCACAAGCCCTCACATCTTGACATGTGGATGGTGAAGTGGCCAAGAGGAGATAAGGTGTAAGCGAGGTGGCCAAAAGGTACATGAGGTGGAGGAAGGACAAGTACCTTCCAAGTACATTGGGAGATAGGAAGAATCTTGGGTGAATAAAAGTGAATTTTAAATTTACAATGATTGGAAGAATCTAGTGGAT